>JAPFFH010000222.1:0-252028 GCA_029030765.1 Salix suchowensis
GGAAATGTCTATCACCCATAAATTTGAAGTCTAATACCAACTAAAAGGGATTGGATATGAACAAGGTTAGAAATCTAAGTCTAATACTCATTTAAAATGGGGCTCGTCGAGTCAGGACCAATTTGTCCGAAAATCCAAGCCTAACACCCCCTCCAAAAACCAAGTTCAATCATTTTTGGGGGAAACGTCTATTACCCATAAATTTGAAGTCTAATACCAACTAAAAGGGATTGGATATAAACAAGGTTAGAAATATAAGGCTAATACTCATTTAAATGGGGCGCATCGAATAAGGATCAATTTCTCCGAAAATCCAAGGCTAACACCCCCTCCAAAAACCAAGTTCTATCATTTTGGGGGGAAAAGTCTATTACCCATAAATTTGAAGTCTAATACCAACTAAAAGGGATTGGATATTAACAAGGTTATAAATATAAGGCTAATACTCATTTAAAATGGGGCTCATCGAGTCAGGACCAACTTGTCCGAAAATCCAAGGCTAACACCCCCTCCAAAAAACAAGTTCTATCATTTTGGGGGGAAAAGTCTATTACCCATAAATTTGAAGTCTAATACCAACAAAAAGGGATTGGATATGAACAAGGTTAGAAATCTAAGGCTAATACTCATTTAAAATGTAACTCATCGAGTCAGGACCAATTTGTCCGAAAATCCAAGGCTAACACCCCCTCCAAAAACCAAGTTCTATCATTTTACGGGGAATAGTCTATTACCCATAAATTTGAAGTCTAATACCAACTTAAGAGATTGGATATGAACAAGGTTATAAATATAAGGCTAATACTCATTTAAATGGGGCTCGTCGAATAAGGATCAATTTGTCCGAAAATCCAAGGCTAACACCGCCTCCAAAAACCAAGTTCTATCATTTTGGGGGGGAAAGTCTATTACCCATAAATTTGAAGTATAATACCAACAAAAAGGGATTGGATATGAACAAGGTTATAAATATAAGGCTAATACTCATTTAAAATGGGGCTCGTGAAGTCAGGACCAATTTGTCCGAAAATCCAAGCCTAACACCCCCTCCAAAAACCAAGTTCTATCATTTTGAGGGGAAAAGTCTATTACTCATAAATTCGAAGTCTAATACCAACTAAAAGGGATTGGATATGAACAAGGTTAGAAATCTAAGGCTAACACTCATTTAAAATGGGGCTCGTCGAGTTAGGACCAATTTGTCCGAAAATCCAAGCCTAACACCCCCTCCAAAAACCAAGTTCAATCATTTTGGGGGGAAAAGTCTATTACCCATAAAATTGAAGTCTAATACCAACTAAAAGGGATTGGATATGAACAAGGTTAGAAATCTAAGGGTAATACTCATTAAAAATGGGGTTCGTCGAGTCAGGACCAATTTGTCCGAAAATCCAAGGCTAACACCCCCTCCAAAAACCAAGTTCTATCATTTTATGGGGAAAAGTCTATTACCCATAAATTTGAAGTCTAATACCAACTAAAAGGTATTGGATATGAACAAGGTTAGAAATATAAGTCTAATACTCATTTTAAATGGGGCTCATGAAGTCAAGACCAATTTGTTCGAAAATCCAAGGCTAACACCCCCCCCAAAAACCAAGTTCTATTATTTTGGGGGGAAAAGTCTATTACCCATATATTTGAAGTCTAATACCAACAAAAAGAGATTGGATATGAACAAGGTTAGAAATCTAAGGCTAATACTCATTTAAAATGGGGCTCGTGAAGTCAGGACCAATTTGTCCGAAAATCCAAGGCTAACACCCCCCCCAAAAACCAAGTTCTATCATTTTGGGGGGAAAAGTCTATTACCCATAAATTTGAAGTCTAATACCAACAAAAAGGGATTGGATATGAACAAGGTTACAAATCTGAGGCTAATACTCATTTAAAATGGGGCTCGTGAAGTCAGGACCAATTTGTCCGAAAAATCCAGGCTAACAACCCCCTCCAAAAACCAAGTTCTATCATTTTGAGGGGAAAAGTCTATTACTCATAAATTTGATGTCTAATACCAACTAAAAGGGATTAGATATGAACAAGGTTAGAAATATAAGGCTAATACTCATTTAAAATAGGGCTCGTCGAGTCAGGACCAAATTGTCCGAAAATCCAAGGCTAACACCCCCTCCAAAAACCAAGTTCAATCATTTTTGGGGGAAAAGTCTATTACCCATAAATTTGAAGTCTAATACCAACTAAAAGGGATTGGATATGAACAAGAATAGAAATATAAGGCTAATACTCATTGAAAATGGGGCTCGTCGAGTCAGGACCAATTTGTCCGAAAATCCAAGGCTAACACCCCCTCCAAAAACAAAGTTCTATCATTTTGGGGGGAAAAGTCTATTACCCATAAATTTGAAGTCTAATACCAACAAAAAGGGATTGGATATGAATAAGGTTAGAAATATAAGGCTAATACTCATTTAAAATGGGGCTCGTGAAGTCATGACCAATTTGTCCGAAAATCCAAGGCTAACACCCCCCCCAAAAACCAAGTTCTATCATTTTGAGGGGAAAAGTCTATTACCCATAAATTTGAAGTCTAATACCAACAAAAAGGGATTGGATATGAAAAAGGTTACAAATCTAAGGCTAATACTCATTTAAAATGGGGCTCGTGAAGTCAGGACCAATTTGTCCGAAAATCCAAGGCTAACAACCCTTCCAAAAACCAAGTTCTATCATTTTGAGGGGAAAAGTCTATTACTCATAAATTTGATGTCTATTACCAACTAAAAGGGATTGGATATGAAAAAGGTTAGAAATATAAGTCTAATACTCATTTAAAATAGGGCTCGTCGAGTCAGGACCAAATTGTCCGAAAATCCAAGGCTAACACCCCCTCCAAAAACCAAGTTCAATCATTTTTGGGGGAAAAGTCTATTACCCATAAATTTGAAGTCTAATACCAACTAAAAGGGATTGGATATGAACAAGAATAGAAATATAAGGCTAATACTCATTTAAATGGGGCTCCTCAAATAAGGACCAATTTGTCCGAAAATCCAAGGCTAACACCCCCACCAAAAACCAAGTTCTATCATTTTGGGGGGAAAAGAATATTACCCATAAATTTGAAGTCTAATACCAACAAAAAGGGATTGGATATGAACAAGGTTAGAAATCTAAGGCTAATACTCATTGAAAATGGGGCTCGTCGAGTCAGGACCAATTTGTCCGAAAATCCAAGGCTAACACCCCCTCCAAAAACAAAGTTCTATCATTTTGGGGGGAAAAGTCTATTACCCATAAATTTGAAGACTAATACCAACTAAAAGGGATTGGATATGAACAAGGTTAAAAATCTAAGGCTATTACTCATTGAAAATGGGGCTCGTCGAGTCAGAACCAATTTGTCCGAAAATCCAAGGCTAACACCCCCTCCAAAAACCAAGTTCTATCATTTTGGGGGGAAAAGTCTATTACCCATAATTTGAAGACTAATACCAACTAAAAGAGATTGGATATGAACAAGGTTATAAATCTAAGTCTAATACTCTTTTAAAATGGGGCTCGTCGAGTTAGGACCAATTTGTCCGAAAATCCAAGCCTAACACCCCCTCCAAAAACCAAGTTCAATCATTTTTGGGGGAAACATCTATTACCCATAAATTTGAAGTCTAATACCAACTAAAAGGGATTGGATATGAACAAGGTTAGAAATATAAGGCTAATACTCATTTAAAATAGGGCTCGTCGAGTGAGGACCAATTTGTCCGAAAATCCAAGGCTAACACCTCCACCAAAAACCAAGTTGAATCATTTTTGGGGGAAAAGTCTATTACCCATAAATTTGAAGTCTAATACCAACTAAAAGGTATTGATATGAACAAGGTTAGAAATATAAGTCTAATACTCATTTTAAATGGGGCTCATGAAGTCAAGACCAATTTGTCCGAAAATCCAAGGCTAACACCCCCCCCCAAAAACCAAGTTCTATCATTTTGGGGGGAAAAGTCTATTACCCATATATTTGAAGTCTAATACCAACAAAAAGGGATTGGATATGAACAAGGTTACAAATCTAAGGCTAATACTCATTTAAAATGGGGCTCGTGAAGTCAGGACCAATTTTTCCGAAAATCCAAGGCTAACAACCCCTCTAAAAACCAAGTTCTATCATTTTGAGGGGAAAAGTCTATTACTCATAAATTTGATGTCTAATACCAACTAAAAGGGATTGGATATGAACAAGGTTAGAAATCTAAGTCTAATACTCATTTAAAATGGGGCTCGTCGAGTCAGGACCAATTTGTCCGAAAATCCAAGCCTAACACCCCCTCCAAAAACCAAGTTCAATCATTTTTGGGGGAAACGTCTATTACCCATAAATTTGAAGTCTAATACCAACTAAAAGGGATTGGATATAAACAAGGTTAGAAATATAAGGCTAATACTCATTTAAATGGGGCGCATCGAATAAGGATTAATTTCTCCGAAAATCCAAGGCTAACACCCCCTCCAAAAACCAAGTTCTATCATTTTGGGGGGAAAAGTCTATTACCCATAAATTTGAAGTCTAATACCAACTCAAAGGGATTGGATATGAACAAGAATAGAAATATAAGGCTAATACTCATTTAAATGGGGCTCCTCAAATAAGGACCAATTTGTCCGAAAATCCAAGGCTAACACCCCCACCAAAAACCAAGTTCTATCATTTTGGGGGGAAAAGTCTATTACCCATAAATTTGAAGTCTAATACCAACAAAAAGGGATTGGATATGAACAAGGTTAGAAATCTAAGGCTAATACTCATTGAAAATGGGGCTCGTCGAGTCAGGACCAATTTGTCCGAAAATCCAAGGCTAACACCCCCTCCAAAAACAAAGTTCTATCATTTTGGGGGGAAAAGTCTATTACCCATAAATTTGAAGACTAATACCAACTAAAAGGGATTGGATATGAACAAGGTTAAAAATCTAAGGCTAATACTCATTGAAAATGGGGCTCGTCGAGTCAGAACCAATTTGTCCAAAAATCCAAGGCTAACACCCCCTCCAAAAACCAAGTTCTATCATTTTGGGGGGAAAAGTCTATTACCCATAATTTGAAGACTAATACCAACTAAAAGGGATTGGATATGAACAAGGTTATAAATCTAAGTCTAATACTCATTTAAAATGGGGCTCGTCGAGTTAGGACTAATTTGTCCGAAAATCCAAGCCTAACACCCCCTCCAAAAACCAAGTTCAATCATTTTTGGGGGAAACGTCTATTACCCATAAATTTGAAGTCTAATACCAACTAAAAGGGATTGGATATGAACAAGGTTAGAAATATAAGGCTAATACTCATTTAAAATAGGGCTCGTCGAGTGAGGACCAATTTGTCCGAAAATCCAAGGCTAACACCTCCACCAAAAACCAAGTTGAATCATTTTTGAGGGAAAAGTCTATTACCCATAAATTTGAAGTCTAATACCAACTAAAAGGTATTGATATGAACAAGGTTAGAAATATAAGTCTAATACTCATTTTAAATGGGGCTCATGAAGTCAAGACCAATTTGTCCGAAAATCCAAGGCTAACACCCCCCCCCCCCAAAAAACCAAGTTCTATCATTTTGGGGGGAAAAGTCTATTACCCATATATTTGAAGTCTAATACCAACAAAAAGGGATTGGATATGAACAAGGTTACAAATCTAAGGCTAATACTCATTTAAAATGGGGCTCGTGAAGTCAGGACCAATTTTTCCGAAAATCCAAGGCTAACAACCCCTCCAAAAACCAAGTTCTATCATTTTGAGGGGAAAAGTCTATTACTCATAAATTTGATGTCTAATACCAACTAAAAGGGATTGGATATGAACAAGGTTAGAAATCTAATTCTAATACTCATTTAAAATGGGGCTCGTCGAGTCAGGACCAATTTGTCCGAAAATCCAAGCCTAACACCCCCTCCAAAAACCAAGTTCAATCATTTTTGGGGGAAACGTCTATTACCCATAAATTTGAAGTCTAATACCAACTAAAAAGGGATTGGATATAAACAAGGTTAGAAATATAAGGCTAATACTCATTTAAATGGGGCGCATCGAATAAGGATCAATTTCTCCGAAAATCCAAGGCTAACACCCCCTCCAAAAACCAAGTTCTATCATTTTGGGGGGGAAAAGTCTATTACCCATAAATTTGAAGTCTAATACCAACTAAAAGGGATTGGATATTAACAAGGTTAGAAATATAAGGCTAATACTCATTTAAAATGGGGCTCATCGAGTCGGGACCAACTTGTCCGAAAATCCAAGGCTAACACCCCCTCCAAAAAACAAGTTCTATCATTTTGGGGGGAAAAGTCTATTACCCATAAATTTGAAGTCTAATACCAACAAAAAGGGATTGGATATGAAAAAGGTTAGAAATATAAGTCTAATACTCATTTAAAAATAGGGGCTCGTCGAGTCAGGGACCAAATTGTCCGAAAATCCAAGGCTAACACCCCCTCCAAAAACCAAGTTCAATCATTTTTGGGGGAAAAGTCTATTACCCATAAATTTGAAGTCTAATACCAACTAAAAGGGATTGGATATGAACAAGAATAGAAATATAAGGCTAATACTCATTTAAATGGGGCTCCTCAAATAAGGACCAATTTGTCCGAAAATCCAAGGCTAACACCCCCACCAAAAAACCAAGTTCTATCATTTTTGGGGGGAAAAGTCTATTACCCATAAATTTGAAGTCTAATACCAACAAAAAGGGATTGTATATGAACAAGGTTAGAAATCTAAGGCTAATACTCATTGAAAATGGGGCTCGTCGAGTCAGGACCAATTTGTCCGAAAATCCAAGGCTAACACCCCCTCCAAAAACAAAGTTCTATCATTTTTGGGGGGGAAAAGTCTATTACCCATAAATTTGAAGACTAATACCAACTAAAAGGGATTGGATATGAACAAGGTTAAAAATCTAAGGCTAATACTCATTTAAAATGGGGCTCGTCGAGTCAGGACCAATTTGTCCGAAAATCCAAGGCTAACACCCCCTCCAAAAACCAAGTTCTATCATTTTGGGGGGAAAAGTCTATTACTCATAAATTCGAAGTCTAATACCAACTAAAAGGGATTGGATATGAACAAGGTTATAAATCTAAGGCTAACACTCATTTAAAATGGGGCTCGTCGAGTCAGGACCAATTTGTCCGAAAATCCAAGGCTAACACCCCCTCCAAAAACGAAGTTCTATCATTTTTGGGGGAATAGTCTATTACCCATAAATTTGAAGTCTAATACCAACTAAAATGGCTTGGATATGAACAAGTTTAGAAATATAAGACTAATACTCATTTAAAATGGGGCTCGTGAAGTCGGGGACCAATTTGTCCAAAAAATCCAAGGCTAACACCCCCCCCAAAAACCAAGTTCTATCATTTTGGAGGGAAAAGTCTATAACCCATAAATTTGAAGTCTAATACCAACAAAAAGGGACTGGATATGAACAAGGTTAGAAATCTAAGGCTAATTCTCATTTAAAATGGGGCTCGTGAAGTCAGGACCAATTTGTCCGAAAATCCAAGGCTAACACCCCTCCAAAAACCAAGTTCTATCATTTTGGAGGGAAATGTCTATCACCCATAAATTTGAAGTCTAATACCAACTAAAAGGGATTGGATATGAACAAGGTTAGAAATCTAAGTCTAATACTCATTTAAAATGGGGCTCGTCGAGTCAGGACCAATTTGTCCGAAAATCCAAGCCTAACACCCCCTCCAAAAAACCAAGTTCAATCATTTTTTGGGGGAAACGTCTATTACCCATAAATTTGAAGTCTAATACCAACTAAAAGGGATTGGATATAAACAAGGTTAGAAATATAAGGCTAATACTCATTTAAATGGGGCGCATCGAATAAGGATCAATTTCTCCGAAAATCCAAGGCTAACACCCCCTCCAAAAACCAAGTTCTATCATTTTGGGGGGAAAAGTCTATTACCCATAAATTTGAAGTCTAATACCAACTAAAAGGGATTGGATATTAACAAGGTTAGAAATATAAGGCTAATACTCATTTAAAATGGGGCTCATCGAGTCAGGACCAACTTGTCCGAAAATCCAAGGCTAACACCCCCTCCAAAAAACAAGTTCTATCATTTTTGGGGGGGAAAAGTCTATTACCCATAAATTTGAAATCTAATACCAACAAAAAGGGATTGGATATGAACAAGGTTAGAAATCTAAGGCTAATACTCATTGAAAATGGGGCTCGTCGAGTCAGGAACAATTTGTCCGAAAATCCAAGGCTAACACCCCCTCCAAAAACAAAGTTCTATCATTTTGGGGGGAAAAGTCTATTACCCATAAATTTGAAGACTAATACCAACTAAAAGGGATTGGATATGAACAAGGTTAAAAATCTAAGGCTAATACTCATTGAAAATGGGGCTCGTCGAGTCAGAACCAATTTGTCCGAAAATCCAAGGCTAACACCCCCTCCAAAAACCAAGTTCTATCATTTTGGGGGGAAAAGTCTATTACCCATAATTTGAAGACTAATACCAACTAAAAGGGATTGGATATGAACAAGGTTAGAAATCTAAGTCTAATACTCATTTAAAATGGGGCTCGTGAAGTCAGGACCAATTTGTCCAAAAAATCCAAGGCTAACACCCCCCAAAAACCAAGTTCTATCATTTTGGAGGGAAAAGTCTATAACCCATAAATTTGAAGTCTAATACCAACAAAAAGGGACTGGATATGAACAAGGTTAGAAATCTAAGGCTAATTCTCATTTAAAATGAGGCTCGTGAAGTCAGGACCAATTTGTCCGAAAATCCAAGGCTAACACCCCCTCCAAAAACCAAGTTCTATCATTTTGGGGGGAAATGTCTATCACCCATAAATTTGAAGTCTAATACCAACTAAAAGGGATTGGATATGAACAAGGTTAGAAATCTAAGTCTAATACTCATTTAAAATGGGGCTCGTCGAGTCAGGACCAATTTGTCCGAAAATCCAAGCCTAACACCCCCTCCAAAAACCAAGTTCAATCATTTTTGGGGGAAACGTCTATTACCCATAAATTTGAAGTCTAATACCAACTAAAAGGGATTGGATATAAACAAGGTCAGAAATATAAGGCTAATACTCATTTAAATGGGGCGCATCGAATAAGGATCAATTTCTCCGAAAATCCAAGGCTAACACCCCCTCCAAAAAACCAAGTTCTATCATTTTGGGGGGGAAAAGTCTATTACCCATAAATTTGAAGTCTAATACCAACTAAAAGGGATTGGATATTAACAAGGTTAGAAATATAAGGCTAATACTCATTTAAAATGGGGCTCATCGAGTCAGGACCAACTTGTCCGAAAATCCAAGGCTAACACCCCCTCCAAAAAAAAAGTTCTATCATTTTGGGGGGAAAAGTCTATTACCCATAAATTTGAAGTCTAATACCAACAAAAAGGGATTGGATATGAACAAGGTTAGAAATCTAAGGCTAATACTCATTGAAAATGGGGCTCGTCGAGTCAGGACCAATTTGTCCGAAAATCCAAGGCTAACACCCCCTCCAAAAACAAAGTTCTATCATTTTTGGGGGGAAAAGTCTATTACCCATAAATTTGAAGACTAATACCAACTAAAAGGAATTGGATATGAACAAGGTTAAAAATCTAAGGCTAATACTTATTGAAAATGGGGCTCGTCGAGTCAGAACCAATTTGTCCGAAAATCCAAGGCTAACACCCCCTCCAAAAACCAAGTTCTATCATTTTGGGGGGAAAAGTCTATTACCCATAATTTGAAGACTAATACCAACTAAAAGGGATTGGATATGAACAAGGTTAGAAATCTAAGTCTAATACTCATTTAAAATGGGGCTCGTCGAGTTAGGACCAATTTGTCCGAAAAATCCAAGCCTAACACCCCCTCCAAAAAACCAAGTTCAATCATTTTTTGGGGGAAACGTCTATTACCCATAAATTTGAAGTCTAATACCAACTAAAAGGGATTGGATATGAACAAGGTTAGAAATATAAGGCTAATACTCATTTAAAATAGGGCTCGTCGAGTGAGGACCAATTTGTCCGAAAAATCCAAGGCTAACACCCCCCACCAAAAACCAAGTTGAATCATTTTTTGGGGGGAAAAGTCTATTACCCATAAATTTGAAGTCTAATACCAACTAAAAGGTATTGATATGAAAAAGGTTAGAAATATAAGTCTAATACTCATTTTAAATGGGGCTCGTGAAGTCAAGACCAATTTGTCCGAAAATCCAAGGCTAACACCCCCCCCAAAAACCAAGTTCTATCATTTTGGGGGGAAAAGTCTATTACCCATATATTTGAAGTCTAATACCAACAAAAAGGGATTGGATATGAACAAGGTTAGAAATCTAAGACTAATACTCATTTAAAATGGGGCTCGTGAAGTCGGGACCAATTTGTCCGAAAAATCCAAGGCTAACACCCCCCCCCCAAAAACCAAGTTCTATCATTTTTGGGGGGAAAAGTCTATTACCCATAAATTTGAAGTCTAATACCAACAAAAAGGGATTGGATATGAACAAGGTTACAAATCTAAGGCTAATACTCATTTAAAATGGGGCTCGTGAAGTCAGGACCAATTTTTCCGAAAATCCAAGGCTAACAACCCCTCCAAAAACCAAGTTCTATCATTTTGAGGGGAAAAGTCTATTACTCATAAATTTGATGTCTAATACCAACTAAAAGGGATTGGATATGAACAAGGTTAGAAATATAAGGCTAATACTCATTTAAAATAGGGTTCGTCGAGTCAGGACCAAATTGTCCGAAAATCCAAGGCTAACACCCCCTCCAAAAACCAAGTTCAATCATTTTTGGGGGAAAAGTCTATTACCCATAAATTTGAAGTCTAATACCAACTAAAAGGGATTGGATATGAAAAAGAATAGAAATATAAGGCTAATACTCATTTAAATGGGGCTCCTCAAATAAGGACCAATTTGTACGAAAATCCAAGGCTAACACCCCCACCAAAAACCAAGTTCTATCATTTTGGGGGGAAAAGTCTATTACCCATAAATTTGAAGTCTAATACCAACAAATAGGGATTGGATATGAACAAGGTTAGAAATCTAAGGCTAATACTCGTTTAAAATGGGGCTCGTCGAGTCAGGACCAATTTGTCCGAAAATCCAAGGCTAACACCCCCTCCAAAAACCAAGTTCTATCATTTTGAGGGGAAAACTCTATTACTCATAAATTCGAAGTCTAATACCAACTAAAAGGGATTGGATATGAACAAGGTTAGAAATCTAAGGCTAACACTCATTTAAAATGGGGCTCGTCGAGTTAGGACCAATTTGTCCGAAAATCCAAGCCTAACACCCCCTCCAAAAACCAAGTTCAATCATTTTTGGGGGAAAAGTCTATTACCCATAAATTTGAAGTCTAATACCAACTAAAAGGGATTGGATATGAACAAGGTTAGAAATATAAGGTTAATACTCATTTAAATGGGGCTGGTCAAATAAGGATCAATTTGTCCGAAAATCCAAGGCTAACACCCCCTCCAAAAACCAAGTTCTATCATTTTATGGGGAAAAGTCTATTACCCATAAATTTGAAGTCTAATACCAACTAAAAGGGATTGGATATGAACAAGAATAGAAATATAAGGCTAATACTCATTTTAATGGGGCTCCTCGAATAAGGATCAATTTGTCCGAAAATCCAAGGCTAACACCCCCTCCAAAAACCAAGTTCTATCATTTTGGGGGGAAAAGTCTATTACCCATAATTTGAAGACTAATACCAACTAAAAGAGATTGGATATGAACAAGGTTATAAATCTAAGTCTAATACTCTTTTAAAATGGGGCTCGTCGAGTTAGGACCAATTTGTCCGAAAATCCAAGCCTAACACCCCCTCCAAAAACCAAGTTCAATCATTTTTGGGGGAAACGTCTATTACCCATAAATTTGAAGTCTAATACCAACTAAAAGGGATTGGATATAAACAAGGTTAGAAATATAAGGCTAATACTCATTTAAATGGGGCGCATCGAATAAGGATCAATTTCTCCGAAAATCCAAGGCTAACACCCCCTCCAAAAACCAAGTTCTATCATTTTGGGGGGAAAAGTCTATTACCCATAAATTTGAAGTCTAATACCAACTAAAAGGGATTGGATATTAACAAGGTTAGAAATATAAGGCTAATACTCATTTAAAATGGGGCTCATCGAGTCAGGACCAACTTGTCCGAAAATCCAAGGCTAACACCCCCTCCAAAAAACAAGTTCTATCATTTTGGGGGGAAAAGTCTATTACCCATAAATTTGAAGTCTAATACCAACAAAAAGGGATTGGATATGAAAAAGGTTAGAAATATAAGTCTAATACTCATTTAAAATAGGGCTCGTCGAGTCAGGACCAAATTGTCCGAAAATCCAAGGCTAACACCCCCTCCAAAAACCAAGTTCAATCATTTTTGGGGGAAAAGTCTATTACCCATAAATTTGAAGTCTAATACCAACTAAAAGGGATTGGATATGAACAAGAATAGAAATATAAGGCTAATACTCATTTAAATGGGGCTCCTCAAATAAGGACCAATTTGTCCGAAAATCCAAGGCTAACACCCCCACCAAAAACCAAGTTCTATCATTTTGGGGGGAAAAGTCTATTACCCATAAATTTGAAGTCTAATACCAACAAAAAGGGATTGTATATGAACAAGGTTAGAAATCTAAGGCTAATACTCATTGAAAATGGGGCTCGTCGAGTCAGGACCAATTTGTCCGAAAATCCAAGGCTAACACCCCCTCCAAAAACAAAGTTCTATCATTTTGGGGGGAAAAGTCTATTACCCATAAATTTGAAGACTAATACCAACTAAAAGGGATTGGATATGAACAAGGTTAAAAATCTAAGGCTAATACTCATTTAAAATGGGGCTCGTCGAGTCAGGACCAATTTGTCCGAAAATCCAAGGCTAACACCCCCTCCAAAAACCAAGTTCTATCATTTTGGGGGGAAAAGTCTATTACTCATAAATTCGAAGTCTAATACCAACTAAAAGGGATTGGATATGAACAAGGTTATAAATCTAAGGCTAACACTCATTTAAAATGGGGCTCGTCGAGTCAGGACCAATTTGTCCGAAAATCCAAGGCTAACACCCCCTCCAAAAACGAAGTTCTATCATTTTTGGGGGAATAGTCTATTACCCATAAATTTGAAGTCTAATACCAACTAAAATGGCTTGGATATGAACAAGTTTAGAAATATAAGACTAATACTCATTTAAAATGGGGCTCGTGAAGTCAGGACCAATTTGTCCAAAAATCCAAGGCTAACACCCCCCCCAAAAACCAAGTTCTATCATTTTGGAGGGAAAAGTCTATAACCCATAAATTTGAAGTCTAATACCAACAAAAAGGGACTGGATATGAACAAGGTTAGAAATCTAAGGCTAATTCTCATTTAAAATGGGGCTCGTGAAGTCAGGACCAATTTGTCCGAAAATCCAAGGCTAACACCCCCTCCAAAAACCAAGTTCTATCATTTTGGAGGGAAATGTCTATCACCCATAAATTTGAAGTCTAATACCAACTAAAAGGGATTGGATATGAACAAGGTTAGAAATCTAAGTCTAATACTCATTTAAAATGGGGCTCGTCGAGTCAGGACCAATTTGTCCGAAAATCCAAGCCTAACACCCCCTCCAAAAACCAAGTTCAATCATTTTTGGGGGAAACGTCTATTACCCATAAATTTGAAGTCTAATACCAACTAAAAGGGATTGGATATAAACAAGGTTAGAAATATAAGGCTAATACTCATTTAAATGGGGCGCATCGAATAAGGATCAATTTCTCCGAAAATCCAAGGCTAACACCCCCTCCAAAAACCAAGTTCTATCATTTTGGGGGGAAAAGTCTATTACCCATAAATTTGAAGTCTAATACCAACTAAAAGGGATTGGATATTAACAAGGTTAGAAATATAAGGCTAATACTCATTTAAAATGGGGCTCATCGAGTCAGGACCAACTTGTCCGAAAATCCAAGGCTAACACCCCCTCCAAAAAACAAGTTCTATCATTTTGGGGGGAAAAGTCTATTACCCATAAATTTGAAATCTAATACCAACAAAAAGGGATTGGATATGAACAAGGTTAGAAATCTAAGGCTAATACTCATTGAAAATGGGGCTCGTCGAGTCAGGAACAATTTGTCCGAAAATCCAAGGCTAACACCCCCTCCAAAAACAAAGTTCTATCATTTTGGGGGGAAAAGTCTATTACCCATAAATTTGAAGACTAATACCAACTAAAAGGGATTGGATATGAACAAGGTTAAAAATCTAAGGCTAATACTCATTGAAAATGGGGCTCGTCGAGTCAGAACCAATTTGTCCGAAAATCCAAGGCTAACACCCCCTCCAAAAACCAAGTTCTATCATTTTGGGGGGAAAAGTCTATTACCCATAATTTGAAGACTAATACCAACTAAAAGGGATTGGATATGAACAAGGTTAGAAATCTAAGTCTAATACTCATTTAAAATGGGGCTCGTGAAGTCAGGACCAATTTGTCCAAAAATCCAAGGCTAACACCCCCCCCAAAAACCAAGTTCTATCATTTTGGAGGGAAAAGTCTATAACCCATAAATTTGAAGTCTAATACCAACAAAAAGGGACTGGATATGAACAAGGTTAGAAATCTAAGGCTAATTCTCATTTAAAATGAGGCTCGTGAAGTCAGGACCAATTTGTCCGAAAATCCAAGGCTAACACCCCCTCCAAAAACCAAGTTCTATCATTTTGGGGGGAAATGTCTATCACCCATAAATTTGAAGTCTAATACCAACTAAAAGGGATTGGATATGAACAAGGTTAGAAATCTAAGTCTAATACTCATTTAAAATGGGGCTCGTCGAGTCAGGACCAATTTGTCCGAAAATCCAAGCCTAACACCCCCTCCAAAAACCAAGTTCAATCATTTTTGGGGGAAACGTCTATTACCCATAAATTTGAAGTCTAATACCAACTAAAAGGGATTGGATATAAACAAGGTCAGAAATATAAGGCTAATACTCATTTAAATGGGGCGCATCGAATAAGGATCAATTTCTCCGAAAATCCAAGGCTAACACCCCCTCCAAAAACCAAGTTCTATCATTTTGGGGGGAAAAGTCTATTACCCATAAATTTGAAGTCTAATACCAACTAAAAGGGATTGGATATTAACAAGGTTAGAAATATAAGGCTAATACTCATTTAAAATGGGGCTCATCGAGTCAGGACCAACTTGTCCGAAAATCCAAGGCTAACACCCCCTCCAAAAAACAAGTTCTATCATTTTGGGGGGAAAAGTCTATTACCCATAAATTTGAAGTCTAATACCAACAAAAAGGGATTGGATATGAACAAGGTTAGAAATCTAAGGCTAATACTCATTGAAAATGGGGCTCGTCGAGTCAGGACCAATTTGTCCGAAAATCCAAGGCTAACACCCCCTCCAAAAACAAAGTTCTATCATTTTGGGGGGAAAAGTCTATTACCCATAAATTTGAAGACTAATACCAACTAAAAGGAATTGGATATGAACAAGGTTAAAAATCTAAGGCTAATACTTATTGAAAATGGGGCTCGTCGAGTCAGAACCAATTTGTCCGAAAATCCAAGGCTAACACCCCCTCCAAAAACCAAGTTCTATCATTTTGGGGGGAAAAGTCTATTACCCATAATTTGAAGACTAATACCAACTAAAAGGGATTGGATATGAACAAGGTTAGAAATCTAAGTCTAATACTCATTTAAAATGGGGCTCGTCGAGTTAGGACCAATTTGTCCGAAAATCCAAGCCTAACACCCCCTCCAAAAACCAAGTTCAATCATTTTTGGGGGAAACGTCTATTACCCATAAATTTGAAGTCTAATACCAACTAAAAGGGATTGGATATGAACAAGGTTAGAAATATAAGGCTAATACTCATTTAAAATAGGGCTCGTCGAGTGAGGACCAATTTGTCCGAAAATCCAAGGCTAACACCCCCACCAAAAACCAAGTTGAATCATTTTTGGGGGAAAAGTCTATTACCCATAAATTTGAAGTCTAATACCAACTAAAAGGTATTGATATGAACAAGGTTAGAAATATAAGTCTAATACTCATTTTAAATGGGGCTCATGAAGTCAAGACCAATTTGTCCGAAAATCCAAGGCTAACACCCCCCCCCAAAAACCAAGTTCTATCATTTTGGGGGGAAAAGTCTATTACCCATATATTTGAAGTCTAATACCAACAAAAAGGGATTGGATATGAACAAGGTTAGAAATCTAAGACTAATACTCATTTAAAATGGGGCTCGTGAAGTCAGGACCAATTTGTCCGAAAATCCAAGGCTAACACCCCCCCCAAAAACCAAGTTCTATCATTTTGGGGGAAAAGTCTATTACCCATAAATTTGAAGTCTAATACCAACAAAAAGGGATTGGATATGAACAAGGTTACAAATCTAAGGCTAATACTCATTTAAAATGGGGCTCGTGAAGTCAGGACCAATTTTTCCGAAAATCCAAGGCTAACAACCCCTCCAAAAACCAAGTTCTATCATTTTGAGGGGAAAAGTCTATTACTCATAAATTTGATGTCTAATACCAACTAAAAGGGATTGGATATGAACAAGGTTAGAAATATAAGGCTAATACTCATTTAAAATAGGGTTCGTCGAGTCAGGACCAAATTGTCCGAAAATCCAAGGCTAACACCCCCTCCAAAAACCAAGTTCAATCATTTTTGGGGGAAAAGTCTATTACCCATAAATTTGAAGTCTAATACCAACTAAAAGGGATTGGATATGAAAAAGAATAGAAATATAAGGCTAATACTCATTTAAATGGGGCTCCTCAAATAAGGACCAATTTGTACGAAAATCCAAGGCTAACACCCCCACCAAAAACCAAGTTCTATCATTTTGGGGGGAAAAGTCTATTACCCATAAATTTGAAGTCTAATACCAACAAATAGGGATTGGATATGAACAAGGTTAGAAATCTAAGGCTAATACTCGTTTAAAATGGGGCTCGTCGAGTCAGGACCAATTTGTCCGAAAATCCAAGGCTAACACCCCCTCCAAAAACCAAGTTCTATCATTTTGAGGGGAAAACTCTATTACTCATAAATTCGAAGTCTAATACCAACTAAAAGGGATTGGATATGAACAAGGTTAGAAATCTAAGGCTAACACTCATTTAAAATGGGGCTCGTCGAGTTAGGACCAATTTGTCCGAAAAATCCAAGCCTAACACCCCCTCCAAAAAACCAAGTTCAATCATTTTTGGGGGAAAAGTCTATTACCCATAAATTTGAAGTCTAATACCAACTAAAAGGGATTGGATATGAACAAGGTTAGAAATATAAGGTTAATACTCATTTAAATGGGGCTGGTCAAATAAGGATCAATTTGTCCGAAAATCCAAGGCTAACACCCCCTCCAAAAACCAAGTTCTATCATTTTATGGGGAAAAGTCTATTACCCATAAATTTGAAGTCTAATACCAACTAAAAGGGATTGGATATGAACAAGAATAGAAATATAAGGCTAATACTCATTTTAATGGGGCTCCTCGAATAAGGATCAATTTGTCCGAAAATCCAAGGCTAACACCCCCTCCAAAAACCAAGTTCTATCATTTTGGGGGGAAAAGTCTATTACCCATAAATTTGAAGTCTAATACCAACAAAAAGTGATTGGATATGAACAAGGTTAGAAATCTAAGGCTAATACTCATTTAAAATGGGGCACGTCGAGTCAGGACCATTTTGTCCGAAAATCCAAGGCTAACACCCCCTCTAAAAACCAAGTTCTATCATTTTGGGGGGAAAAGTCTATTACCCATAAATTTGAAGTCTAATACCAACTAAAAGGGATTGTATATGAACAAGGTTAGAAATATAAGGCTAATACTCATTTAAAATGGGGCTCGTCGAGTCAGGACCAATTTGTCCGAAAATCCAAGGCTAACACCCCCTCCAAAAACCAAGTTCTATCATTTTGGGGGGAAAAGTCTATTACCCATAAATTTGAAGTATAATACCAACAAAAGGGATTGGATATGAACAAGGTTATAAATATAAGGCTAATTCTCATTTAAAATGGGGCTCGTGAAGTCAGGACCAATTTTTCCGAAAATCCAAGGGTAACACCCCCTCAAAAAACCAAGTTCTATCATTTTGAGGGGAAAAGTCTATTACTCATAAATTCGAAGTCTAATACCAACTAAAAGGGATTGGATATGAACAAGGTTAGAAATCTAAGGCTAACACTCATTTAAAATGGGGCTCGTCGAGTCGGGGACCAATTTGTCCAGAAAATCCAAGGCTAACACCCCCTCCAAAAACCAAGTTCTATCATTTTTGGGGGGGAAAAGTCTATTACCCATAAATTTGAAGTAAAATACCACCAAAAAGGGATTGGATATGAACAAGGTTATAAATCTAAGGCTAAGACTCATTTAAAATGGGGCTCGTGAAGTCAGGACCAATTTGTCCGAAAATCCAAGGCTAACACCCCCTCCAAAAACCAAGTTCTATCATTTTGAGGGGAAAAGTCTATTACTCATAAATTTGAAGTCTAATACCAACTAAAAGGGATTGGATATGAACAAGGTTAGAAATCTAAGGCTAATACTCATTTAAAATGGGGCTCGTCGAGTCGGGACCAATTTGTCCAGAAAATCCAAGGCTAACACCCCCTCCAAAAACCAAGTTCTATCATTTTGAGGGGGAAAAGTCTATTACTCATAAATTTCGAAGTCTAATACCAACTAAAAGGGATTGGATATGAACAAGGTTAGAAATCTAAGGCTAATACTCATTTAAAATGGGGCTCGTCGAGTCAGGACCAATTTGTCCGAAAATCCAAGGCTAACACCCCCTCCAAAAACCAAGTTCTATCATTTTGGGGGGAAAAGTCTATTACCCATAAATTTGAAGTATAATACACATAAAAAGGGATTGGATATGAACAAGGTTATAAATCTAAGGCTAATACTCATTTAAAATGGGGCTCGTGAAGTCAGGACCAATTTGTCCGAAAATCCAAGGGTAACACCCCCTCCAAAAACCAAGTTCTATCATTTTGAGGGGAAAAGTCTATTACTCATAAATTCGAAGTCTAATACCAACTAAAAGGGATTGGATATGAACAAGGTTATAAATCTAAGGCTAATACTCATTTAAAATGGGGCTCGTCGAGTTAGGACCAATTTGTCCGAAAATCCAAGCCTAAAACCCCCACCAAAAACCAAGTTCAATCATTTTTGGGGGAAAAGTCTATTACCCATAAATTTGAAGTCTAATACCAACTAAAAGGTATTGGATATGAACAAGGTTAGAAATATAAGTCTAATACTCATTTTAAATGGGGCTCGTGAAGTCAGGACCAATTTGTCCGAAAATCCAAGGCTATCACCCCCTCCAAAAACCAAGTTCTATCATTTTGGGGGGAAAAGTGTATTACTCATAAATTCGAAGTCTAATACCAACTAAAAGGGATTGGATATGAACAAGGTTATAAATCTAAGGCTAACACTCATTTAAAATGGGGCTCGTCGAGTTAGGACCAATTTGTCCGAAAATCCAAGCCTAAAACCCCCACCAAAAACCAAGTTCAATCATTATTGGGGGAAAAGTCTATTACCCATAAATTTGAAGTCTAATACCAACTAAAAGGTATTGGATATGAACAAGGTTAGAAATATAAGTCTAATACTCATTTTAAATGGGGCTCGTGAAGTCAGGACCAATTTGTCCGAAAATCCAAGGCTAACACCCCCCCCCAAAAACCAAGTTCTATCTTTTTGGGGGGAAAAGTCTATTACCCATAAATTTGAAGTCTAATACCAACTAAAAGGTATTGGATATGAACAAGGTTAGAAATATAAGTCTAATACTCATTTTAAATGGGGCTCGTGAAGTCAGGACTAATTTGTCCGAAAATCCAAGGGTAACACCCCCTCCAAAAACCAAGTTCTATCATTTTGAGGGGAAAAGTCTATTACTCATAAATTCGAAGTCTAATACCAACTAAATGGGATTGGATATGAACAAGGTTATAAATCTAAGGCTAATACTCATTTAAAATGGGGCTCGTCGATTAGGACCAATTTGTCCGAAAATCCAAGCCTAAAACCCCCACCAAAAACCAAGTTCAATCATTTTTGGGGGAAAAGTCTATTACCCATAAATTTGAAGTCTAATACCAACTAAAAGGTATTGGATATGAACAAGGTTAGAAATATAAGTCTAATACTCATTTTAAATGGGGCTCGTGAAGTCAGGACCAATTTCTCCGAAAATCCAAGGCTAACACCCCCCCCAAAAACCAAGTTCTATCATTTTGGGGGGAAAAGTCTATTACCCATAAATTTGAAGTCTAATACCAACTAAAAGGGATTGGATATGAACAAGAATACAAATATAAGGCTAATACTCATTTAAATGGGGCTCCTCAAATAAGGACCAATTTGTCCGAAAATCCAAGGCTAACACCCCCACCAAAAACCAAGTTCTATCATTTTGGGGGGAAAAGTCTATTACCCATAAATTTGAAGTCTAATACCAACAAAAAGGAATTGGATATGAACAAGGTTAGAAATCTGAGGCTAATACTCATTTAAAATGGGGCTCGTCGAGTCAGGACCAATTTGTCCGAAAATCCAAGGCTAACACCCCCTCCAAAAACCAAGTTCTATCATTTTGCGGGGAATAGTCTATTACCCATAAATTTGAAGTCTAATACCAACTATAAGAGATTGGATATGAACAAGGTTTTAAATATAAGGCTAATACTCAATTAAATAGGGCTCGTCGAATAAGGATCAATTTGTCCGAAAATCCAAGGCTAACACCCCCTCCAAAAACAAAGTTCTATGATTTTGGGGGGAAAAGTCTATTACTCATAAATTTGAAGTATAATACCAACAAAAAGGGATTGGATATGAACAAGGTTATAAATATAAGGCTAATACTCATTTAAAATGGGGCTCGTGAAGTCAGGACCAATTTGTCCGAAAATCCAAGGCTAACACCCCCTCCAAAAACCAAGTTCTATCATTTTGAGGGGAAAACTCTATTACTCATAAATTCGAAGTCTAATACCAACTAAAAGGGATTGGATATGAACAAGGTTAGAAATCTAAGGCTAACACTCATTTAAAATGGGGCTCGTCGAGTTAGGACCAATTTGTCCGAAAATCCAAGCCTAACACCCCCTCCAAAAACCAAGTTCAATCATTTTTGGGGGAAAAGTCTATTACCCATAAATTTGAAGTCTAATACCAACTAAAAGGGATTGGATATGAACAAGGTTAGAAATATAAGGCTAATACTCATTTAAATGGGGCTGGTCGAATAAGGATCAATTTGTCCAAAAATCCAAGGCTAACACCCCCTCCAAAAACCAAGTTCTATCATTTTATGGGGAAAAGTCTATTACCCATAAATTTGAAGTCTAATACCAACTAAAAGGGATTGGATATGAACAAGAATAGAAATATAAGGCTAATACTCATTTAAATGGGGCTCCTCGAATAAGGATCAATTTGTCCGAAAATCCAAGGCTAACACCCCCTCCAAAAACCAAGTTCTATCATTTTGGGGGGAAAAGTCCATTACCCATAAATTTGAAGTCTAATACCAACAAAAAGGGATTGGATATGAACAAGGTTAGAAATCTAAGGCTAATACTCATTTAAAATGGGGCTCGTCGAGTCAGGACCAATTTGTCCGAAAATCCAAGGCTAACACCCCCTCCAAAAACCAAGTTCTATCATTTTGAGGGGAAAAGTCTATTACTCATAAATTCGAAGTCTAATACCAACTAAAACGGATTGGATATGAACAAGGTTAGAAATCTAAGGCTAATACTCATTTAAAATGGGGCTCGTCGAGTCAGGACCAATTTGTCCGAAAATCCAAGGCTAACACCCCCTCCAAAAACCAAGTTCCATCATTTTGAGGGGAAAAGTCTATTACTCATAAATTCGAAGTCTAATACCAACTAAAAGGGATTGGATATGAACAAGGTTAGAAATCTAAGCCTAATACTCATTTAAAATGGGGCTCGTCGAGTCAGGACCAATTTGTCCGAAAATCCAAGGCTAACACCCCCTCCAAAAACCAAGTTCTATCATTTTGGGGGGAAAAGTCTATTACCCATAAATTTGAAGTATAATACCAACAAAAAGGGATTGGATATGAACAAGGTTATAAATCTAAGGCTAATACTCATTTAAAATGGGGCTCGTGAAGTCAGGACCAATTTGTCCGAAAATCCAAGGCTAACACCCCCTCCAAAAACCAAGTTCTATCATTTTGAGGGGAAAAGTCTATTACTCATAAATTCGAAGTCTAATACCAACTAAAAGGGATTGGATATGAACAAGGTTATAAATCTAAGGATAATACTCATTTAAAATGGGGCTCGTCGAGTTAGGACCAATTTGTCCGAAAATCCAAGCCTAAAACCCCCACCAAAAACCAAGTTCAATCATTTTTGGGCGAAAAGTCTATTACCCATAAATTTGAAGTCTAATACCAACTAAAAGGTATTGGATATGAACAAGGTTAGAAATATAAGTCTAATACTCATTTTAAATGGGGCTCGTGAAGTCAGGACCAATTTGTCCGAAAATCCAAGGATAACACCCCCCCCAAAAACCAAGTTCTATCATTTTGGGGGGAAAAGTCTATAACCCATAAATTTGAAGTCTAATACCAACTAAAAGGTATTGGATATGAACTAGGTTAGAAATATAAGTCTAATACTCATTTTAAATGGGGCTCGTGAAGTCAGGACCAATTTGTCCGAAAATCCAAGGCTAACACCCCCCCCAAAAACCAAGTTCTATCATTTTGGGGGGAAAAGTCTATTACCCATAAATTTGAAGTCTAACACCAACAAAAAGGGATTGGATATGAACAAGGTTAGAAATCTAAGGCTAATACTCATTTAAAATAGGGCTCGTCGAGTGAGGACCAATTTGTCCGAAAATCCAAGGCTAACACCCCCACCAAAAACCAAGTTCAATCATTTTTGGGGGGAAAGTCTATTACCCATAAATTTGAAGTCTAATACCAACTAAAAGGTATTGTATATGAACAAGGTTAGAAATATAAGTCTAATACTCATTTTAAATGGGGCTCGTGAAGTGAGGACCAATTTGTCCGAAAATCCAAGGCTAACACCCCCTCCAAAAACCAAGTTCTATCATTTTGAGGGGAAAAGTCTATTACCCATAAATTTGAAGTAAAATACCACAAAAAAGGGATTGGATATGAACAAGGTTATAAATCTAAGGCTAATACTCATTTAAAATGGGGCTCGTGACGTCAGGACCAATTTGTCCGAAAATCCAAGGCTAACACCCACTCCAAAAACCAAGTTCTATCATTTTGAGGGGAAAAGTCTATTACTCATAAATTCGAAGTCTAATACCAACTAAAACGGATTGGATATGAACAAGGTTAGAAATCTAAGGCTAATACTCATTTAAAATGGGGCTCGTCGAGTCAGGGACCAATTTGTCCGAAAATCCAAGGCTACCACCCCTCCAAAAACCAAGTTCTATCATTTTGAGGGGAAAAGTCTATTACTCATAAATTCGAAGTCTAATACCAACTAAAAGGGATTGGATATGAACAAGGTTAGAAATCTAAGGCTAATACTCATTTAAAATGGGGCTCGTCGAGTCAGGACCAAATTGTCCGAAAATCCAAGGCTAACACCCCCTCCAAAAACCAAGTTCAATCATTTTTGGGGGAAAAGTCTATTACCCATAAATTTGAAGTCTAATACCAACTAAAAGGGATTGGATATGAACAAGAATAGAAATATAAGGGTAATACTCATTTAAATGGGGCTCCTCAAATAAGGACCAATTTGTCCGAAAATCCAAGGCTAACACCCCCACCAAAAACCAAGTTCTATCATTTTGGGGGGAAAAGTCTATTACCCATAAATTTGAAGTCTAATACCAACAAAAAGGGATTGGATATGAATAAGGTTAGAAATCTAAGGCTAATACTCATTTAAAATGGGGCTCGTGAAGTCATGACCAATTTGTCCGAAAATCCAAGGCTAACACCCCCCCCAAAAACCAAGTTCTATCATTTTGAGGGGAAAAGTCTATTACCCATAAATTTGAAGTCTAATACCAACAAAAAGGGATTGGATATGAACAAGGTTAGAAATCTAAGGCTAATACTCATTTAAAATGGGGCTCGTCGAGTCAGGACCAATTTGTCCGAAAATCCAAGGCTAACACCCCCTCCAAAAACCAGGTTCTATCATTTTGGGGGGAAAAGTCTATTACCCATAAATTTGAAGTCTAATACCAACAAAAAGGGATTGGATATGAACAAGGTTATAAATCTAAGGCTAATAGTCATTTACAATAGGGGTCGTGAAGTAAGGACCAATTTGTCCGAAAATCCAAGGCTAACAACCCCTCCAAAAACCAAGTTCTATCATTTTGAGGGGAAAAGTCTATTACTCATAAATTTGAAGTCTAATACCAACTAAAAGGGATTGGATATGAACAAGGTTAGAAATATAAGGCTAATACTCATTTAAAATAGGGCTCGTCGAGTTAGGACCAATTTGTCCGAAAATCCAAGGCTAACACCCCCTCCAAAAACCAAGTTCAATCATTTTTGGGGGAAAAGTCTATTACCCATAAATTTGAAGTCTAATACCAACTAAAAGGGATTGGATATGAACAAGAATAGAAATATAAGGCTAATACTCATTTAAATGGGGCTCCTCGAATAAGGACCAATTTGTTCGAAAATCAAAGGCTAACACCCCCTCCAAAAACCAAGTTCTATCATTTTGGGGGGAAAAGTCTATTACCCATAAATTTGAAGTATAATACCAACAAAAAGGGATTGGATATGAACAAGGTTATAAATCTAAGGCTAATACTCATTTAAAATGGGGCTCGTGAAGTCAGGACCAATTTGTCCGAAAATCCAAGGCTAACACCCCCTCCAAAAACCAAGTTCTATCATTTTGAGGGGAAAAGTCTATTACTCATAAATTCGAAGTCTAATACCAACTAAAAGGGATTGGATATGAACAAGGTTAGAAATCTAAGGCTAATACTCATTTAAAATGGGGCTCGTCGAGTTAGGACCAATTTGTCCGAAAATCCAAGCCTAACACCCCCTCCAAAAACCAAGTTCAATCATTTTTGGGGGAAACGTCTATTACCCATAAATTTGAAGTCTAATACCAACTAAAAGGGATTGGATATGAACAAGGTTAGAAATATAAGGCTAATACTCATTTAAATGGGGCTCGTCGAATAAGGATCAATTTGTCCGAAAATCCAAGGCTAACACCCCCTCCAAAAACCAAGTTCTATCATTTTGGGGCGAAAAGTCTATTACCCATAAATTTGAAGTCTAATATCAACTAAAAGGGATTGGATATGAACAAGGTTAGAAATATAAGGCTAATACTCATTTAAAATAGGGCTCGTCGAGTGAGGACCAATTTGTCCGAAAATCCAAGGCTAACACCCCCACCAAAAACCAAGTTCAATCATTTTTGGGGGAAAAGTCTATTACCCATAAATTTCAAGTCTAATACCAACTAAAAGGTATTGGATATGAACAAGGTTAGAAATATAAGTCTAATACTCATTTTAAATGAGGCTCGTGAAGTCAGGACCAATTTGTCCAAAAATCCAAGGCTAACACCCCCCCCAAAAACCAAGTTCTATCATTTTGGGGGGAAAAGTCTATTACCCATAAATTTGAAGTCTAATACCAACAAAAAAGGATTGGATATGAACAAGGTTAGAAATCTAAGGCTAATACTCATTTAAAATGGGGCTCGTGAAGTCAGGACCAATTTGTCCGAAAATCCAAGGCTAACACCCCCACCAAAAACCAAGTTCTATCATTTTGGGGGGAAAAGTCTATTACCCATAAATTTGAAGTCTAATACCAACAAAAAGGGATTGGATATGAACAGGGTTATAAATCTAAGGCTAATAGTCATTTAAAATGGGGCTCGTGAAGTCAGGACCAATTTGTCCGAAAATCCAAGGCTAACAACCCCTCCAAAAACCAAGTTCTATCATTTTGAGGGGAAAAGTCTATTACTCATAAATTTGATGTCTAATACCAACTAAAAGGGATTGGATATGAACAAGGTTAGAAATATAAGGCTAATACTCATTTAAAATGGGGCTCGTGAAGTGAGGACCAATTTGTCCGAAAATCCAAGGCTAACACCCCCTCCAAAAACCAAGTTCTATCATTTTGAGGGGAAAAGTCTATTACCCATAAATTTGAAGTAAAATACCACCAAAAAGGGATTGTATATGAACAAAGTTATAAATCTAAGGCTAATACTCATTTAAAATGGGGCTCGTGACGTCAGGACCAATTTGTCCGAAAATCCAAGGCTAACACCCACTCCAAAAACCAAGTTCTATCATTTTGAGGGGAAAAGTCTATTACTCATAAATTCGAAGTCTAATACCAACTAAAAGGGATTGGATATGAACAAGGTTAGAAATCTAAGGCTAATACTCATTTAAAATGGGGCTCGTCGAGTTAGGACCAATTTGTCCGAAAATCCAAGCCTAACACCCCCTCCAAAAACCAAGTTCAATCATTTTTGGGGGAAACGTCTATTACCCATAAATTTGAAGTCTAATACCAACTAAAAGGGATTGGATATGAACAAGGTTAGAAATATAAGGCTAATACTCATTTAAATGGGGCTCGTCGAATAAGGATCAATTTGTCCGAAAATCCAAGGCTAACACCCCCTCCAAAAACCAAGTTCAATCATTTTTGGGGCGAAAAGTCTATTACCCATAAATTTGAAGTCTAATATCAACTAAAAGGGATTGGATATGAACAAGGTTAGAAATATAAGGCTAATACTCATTTAAAATAGGGCTCGTCGAGTGAGGACCAATTTGTCCGAAAATCCAAGGCTAACACCCCCACCAAAAACCAAGTTCAATCATTTTTGGGGGAAAAGTCTATTACCCATAAATTTCAAGTCTAATACCAACTAAAAGGTATTGGATATGAACAAGGTTAGAAATATAAGTCTAATACTCATTTTAAATGGGGCTCGTGAAGTCAGGACCAATTTGTCCAAAAATCCAAGGCTAACACCCCCCCCAAAAACCAAGTTCTATCATTTTGGGGGGAAAAGTCTATTACCCATAAATTTGAAGTCTAATACCAACAAAAAAGGATTGGATATGAACAAGGTTATAAATCTAAGGCTAATACTCATTTAAAATGGGGCTCGTGAAGTCAGGACCAATTTGTCCGAAAATCCAAGGCTAACACCCCCACCAAAAACCAAGTTCTATCATTTTGGGGGGAAAAGTCTATTACCCATAAATTTGAAGTCTAATACCAACAAAAAGGGATTGGATATGAACAGGGTTGTAAATCTAAGGCTAATAGTCATTTAAAATGGGGCTCGTGAAGTCAGGACCAATTTGTCCGAAAATCCAAGGCTAACAACCCCTCCAAAAACCAAGTTCTATCATTTTGAGGGGAAAAGTCTATTACTCATAAATTTGATGTCTAATACCAACTAAAAGGGATTGGATATGAACAAGGTTAGAAATATAAGGCTAATACTCATTTAAAATAGGGTTCGTCGAGTCAGGACCAAATTGTCCGAAAATCCAAGGCTAACACCCCCTCCAAAAACCAAGTTCAATCATTTTTGGGGGAAAAGTCTATTACCCATAAATTTGAAGTATAATACCAACTAAAAGGGATTGGATATGAACAAGAATAGAAATATAAGGCTAATACTCATTTAAATGGGGCTCCTCAAATAAGGACCAATTTGTCCGAAAATCCAAGGCTAACACCCCCACCAAAAACCAAGTTCTATCATTTTGGGGGGAAAAGTCTATTACCCATAAATTTGAAGTCTAATGCCAACAAAAAGGGATTGGATATGAACAAGGTTAGAAATCTAAGGCTAATACTAATTTAAAATGGGGCTCGTCGAGTCAGGACCAATTTGTCTGAAAATCCAAGGCTAACACCCCCTCCAAAAACCAAGTTCTATCATTTTGCGGGGAATAGTCTATTACCCATAAATTTGAAGTATAATACCAAATATAAGAGATTGGATATGAACAAGGTTAGAAATATAAGGCTAATACTCATTTAAATGGGGTTCGTCGAATGAGGATCAATTTGTTCGAAAATCCAAGGCTAACACCCCCTCCAAAAACCAAGTTCTATCATTTTGGGGGGAAAAGTCTATTACCCATAAATTTGAAGTCTAATACCAACTAAAAGGGATTGGATATGAACAAGGTTAGAAATATAAGTCTAATACTCATTTAAAATGGGGCTCGTCGAGTCAGGACCAATTTGTCCGAAAATCCAAGGCTACCACGCCCTCCAAAAACCAAGTTCTATCATTTTGAGGGGAAAAGTCTATTACTCATAAATTCGAAGTCTAATACCAACTAAAAGGGATTGGATATGAACAAGGTTAGAAATCTAAAGCTAATACTCATTTAAAATGGGGCTCGTCGAGTCAGGACCAATTTGTCCGAAAATCCAAGGCTAACACCCCCACCAAAAACCAAGTTCTATCATTTTGGGGGGAAAAGTCTATTACCCATAAATTTGAAGTCTAATACCAACAAAAAGGGATTGGATATGAACAGGGTTATAAATCTAAGGCTAATAGTCATTTAAAATGGGGCTCGTGAAGTCAGGACCAATTAGTCCGAAAATCCAAGGCTAACAACCCCTCCAAAAACCAAGTTCTATCATTTTGAGGGGAAAAGTCTATTACTCATAAATTTGATGTCTAATACCAACTAAAAGGGATTGGATATGAACAAGGTTAGAAATATAAGGCTAATACTCATTTAAAATAGGGCTCGTCGAGTCAGGACCAAATTGTCCGAAAATCCAAGGCTAACACCCCCTCCAAAAACCAAGTTCAATCATTTTTGGGGGAAAAGTCTATTACCCATAAATTTGAAGTCTAATACCAACTAAAAGGGATTGGATATGAACAAGAATAGAAATATAAGGCTAATACTCATTTAAATGGGGCTCCTCAAATAAGGACCAATTTGTCCGAAAATCCAAGGCTAACACCCCCACCAAAAACCAAGTTCTATCATTTTGGGGGGAAAAGTCTATTACCCATAAATTTGAAGTCTAATGCCAACAAAAAGGGATTGGATATGAACAAGGTTAGAAATCTAAGGCTAATACTAATTTAAAATGGGGCTCGTGGAGTCAGGACCAATTTGTCTGAAATCCAAGGCTAACACCCCCTCCAAAAACCAAGTTCTATCATTTTGCGGGGAATAGTCTATTACCCATAAATTTGAAGTATAATACCAAATATAAGAGATTGGATATGAACAAGGTTAGAAATATAAGGTTAATACTCATTTAAATGGGGTTCGTCGAATAAGGATCAATTTGTTCGAAAATCCAAGGCTAACACCCCCTCCAAAAACCAAGTTCTATCATTTTGGGGGGAAAAGTCTATTACCCATAAATTTGAAGTCTAATACCAACTAAAAGGGATTGGATATGAACAAGGTTAGAAATATAAGTCTAATACTCATTTAAAATGGGGCTCGTCGAGTCAGGACCAATTTGTCCGAAAATCCAAGGCTAACACCCCCTCCAAAAACCAAGTTCTATCATTTTGAGGGGAAAAGTCTATTACTCATAAATTCGAAGTCTAATACCAACTAAAAGGGATTGGATATGAACAAGGTTAGAAATCTAAAGCTAATACTCATTTAAAATGGGGGCTCGTCGAGTCGGGACCAATTTGTCCGAAAATCCAAGGCTAACACCCCCTCCAAAAACCAAGTTCTATCATTTTGTGGGAATAGTCTATTACCCATAAATTTGAAGTATAATACCAACAAAAAGGGATTGTATATGAACAAGGTTAGAAATCTAAGGCTAATACTCATTTAAAATGGGGCTCGTGAAGTCAGGACCAATTTGTCCGAAAATCCAAGGCTAACACCCCCTCCAAAAACCAAGTTCTATCATTTTGAGGGGAAAAGTCTATTACTCATAAATTCGAAGTCTAATACCAACTAAAAGGGATTGGATATGAACAAGGTTAGAAATCTAAAGCTAATACTCATTTAAAATGGGGCTCGTCGAGTCAGGACCAATTTGTCCGAAAATCCAAGGCTAACACCCCCTCCAAAAACCAAGTTCTATGATTTTGCGGGGAATAGTCTATTACCCATAAATTTGAAGTCTAATACCAACAAAAAGGGATTGGATATGAACAAGGTTATAAATATAAGGCTAATACTCATTTAAAATGGGGCTCGTGAAGTCAGGACCAATTTGTCCGAAAATCCAAGGCTAACACCCCCACCAAAAACCAAGTTCTATCATTTTGGGGGGAAAAGTCTATTACCCTAAAATTTGAAGTCTAATACCAACAAAAAGGGATTGGATATGAACAAGGTTATAAATCTAAGGCTAATAGTCATTTAAAATGGGGCTCGTGAAGTCAGGACCAATTTGTCCGAAAATCCAAGGCTAACAACCCCTCCAAAAACCAAGTTCTATCATTTTGGGGGGAAAAGTCTATTACCCATAAATTTGAAGTATAATACCAACAAAAAGGGATTGGATATGAACAAGGTTATAAATATAAGGCTAATACTCATTTAAAATGGGGCTCGTGAAGTCAGGACCAATTTGTCCGAAAATCCAAGGCTAACACCCCCACCAAAAACCAAGTTCTATCATTTTGGGGGGAAAAGTCTATTACCCTAAAATTTGAAGTCTAATACCAACAAAAAGGGATTGGATATGAACAAGGTTATAAATCTAAGGCTAATAGTCATTTAAAATGGGGCTCGTGAAGTCAGGACCAATTTGTCCGAAAATCCAAGGCTAACAACCCCTCCAAAAACCAAGTTCTATCATTTTGGGGGGAAAAGTCTATTACCCATAAATTCGAAGTCTAATACCAACAAAAAGGGATTGGATATGAACAAGGTTATAAATCTAAGGCTAATAGTCATTTAAAATGGGGCTCGTGAAGTGAGGACCAATTTGTCCGAAAATCCAAGGCTAACAACCCCTCCAAAAACCAAGTTCTATCATTTTGGGGGGAAAAGTCTATTACCCATAAATTTGAAGTCTAATGCCAACAAAAAGGGATTGGATATGAACAAGGTTAGAAATCTAAGCCTAATACTAATTTAAAATGGGGCTCGTCGAGTCAGGACCAATTTGTCTGAAAATCCAAGGCTAACACCCCCTCCAAAAACCAAGTTCTATCATTTTGCGGGGAATAGTCTATTACCCATAAATTTGAAGTCTAATACCAACTATAAGAGATTGGATATGAACAAGGTTAGAAATATAAGGCTAATACTCATTTAAATGGGGTTCGTCGAATAAGGATCAATTTGTCCGAAAATCCAAGGCTAACACCCCCTCCAAAAACCAAGTTCTATCATTTTGGGGGGAAAAGTCTATTACCCATAAATTTGAAGTCTAATACCAACTAAAAGGGATTGGATATGAACAAGGTTAGAAATATAAGTCTAATACTCATTTAAATTGGGGCTCGTCGAGTCAGGACCAATTTGTCCGAAAATCCAAGGCTAACACCCCCTCCAAAAACCAAGTTCTATCATTTTGAGGGGAAAAGTCTATTACTCATAAATTCGAAGTCTAATACCAACTAAAAGGGATTGGATATGAACAAGGTTAGAAATCTAAAGCTAATACTCATTTAAAATGGGGCTCGTCGAGTCAGGACCAATTTGTCCGAAAATCCAAGGCTAACACCCCCTCCAAAAACCATGTTCTATGATTTTGCGGGGAATAGTCTATTACCCATAAATTTGAAGTCTAATACCAACAAAAAGGGATTGGATATGAACAAGGTTAGAAATCTAAGGCTAATACTCATTTAAAATGGGGCTCGTCGAGTCAGGACCAATTTGTCCAAAAATCCAAGGCTAACACCCCCTCCAAAAACCAAGTTCTATGATTTTGCGGGGAATAGTCTATTACCCATAAATTTGAAGTCTAATACCAACTAAAAGGGATTGGATATGAACAAGGTTATAAATATAAGGCTAATACTCATTTAAAATGGGGCTCGTCGAGTCAGGACCAATTTGTCCGAAAATCCAAGGCTAACACCCCCTCCAAAAACCAAGTTCTATCATTTTGGGCGGAAAAGTCTATTACCCATAAATTTGAAGTATAATACCAATAAAAAGGGATTGGATATGAACAAGGTTATAAATATAAGGCTAATACTAATTTAAAATGGGGCTCGTGAAGTCAGGACCAATTTGTCCGAAAATCCAAGGCTAACACCCCCACCAAAAACCAAGTTCTATCATTTTGGGGGGAAAAGTCTATTACCCATAAATTTGAAGTCTAATACCAACAAAAAGGGATTGGATATGAACAAGGTTATAAATCTAAGGCTAATAGTCATTTAAAATGGGGCTCGTGAAGTCAGGACCAATTTGTCCGAAAATCCAAGGCTAACAACCCCTCCAAAAACAAGTTCTATCATTTTGGGGGGAAAAGTCTATTACCCATAAATTTGAAGTCTAATACCAACAAAAAGGGATTGGATATGAACAAGGTTATAAATCTAAGGCTAATACTCATTTAAAATGGGGCTCGTGAAGTCAGGACCAATTTGTCCGAAAATCCAAGGCTAACAACCCCTCCAAAAACCAAGTTCTATCATTTTGAGGGGAAAAGTCTATTACTCATAAATTTGATGTCTAATACCAACTAAAAGGGATTGGATATGAACAAGGTTAGAAATATAAGGCTAATACTCATTTAAAATAGGGCTCGTCGAGTCAGGACCAAATTGTCCGAAAATCCAAGGCTAACACCCCCTCCAAAAACCAAGTTCAATCATTTTTTGGGGGAAAAGTCTATTACCCATAAATTTGAAGTCTAATACCAACTAAAAGGGATTGGATATGAACAAGAATAGAAATATAAGGCTAATACTCATTTAAATGGGGCTCCTCAAATAAGGACCAATTTGTCCGAAAATCCAAGGCTAACACCCCCCACCAAAAACCAAGTTCTATCATTTTGGGGGGAAAAGTCTATTACCCATAAATTTGAAGTCTAATGCCAACAAAAAGGGATTGGATATGAACAAGGTTAGAAATCTAAGGCTAATACTAATTTAAAATGGGGCTCGTCGAGTCAGGACCAATTTGTCCAAAAATCCAAGGCTAACACCCCCTCCAAAAACCAAGTTCTATCATTTTGCGGGGAATAGTCTATTACCCATAAATTTGAAGTCTAATACCAACAAAAAGGGATTGGATATGAACAAGGTTAGAAATCTAAGGCTAATACTCATTTTAAATGGGGCTCGTCGAGTCAGGATCAATTTGTCCGAAAATCCAAGGCTAACACCCCCTCCAAAAACCAAGTTCAATTATTTTTAGGGGAAAAGTCTATTACCCATAAATTTGAAGTCTAATACCAACTAAAAGGGATTGGATATGAATAAGGTTAGAAATATAAGGCTAATACTCATTTAAAATAGGGCTCTGCGAGTGAGGATCAATTTGTCCAAAAATCCAAGGCTAACACCCCGTCCAAAAACCAAGTTCTATCATTTTGGGGGAAAATGTCTATTACCCATAAATTTGAAGTCTAATACCATCTAAAAGGTATTGGATATGAACAAGGTTAGAAATCTAAGGCTAATACTCATTTACAATGGGGCTCGTCGAGTCAGGACCAATTTGTCCGAAAATCCAAGGCTAACACCCCCACCAAAAACCAAGTTCTATCATTTTGGGGGGAAAAGTCTATTACCCATAAATTTGAAGTCTAATACCAACAAAAAGGGATTGGATATGAACAAGGTTATAAATCTAAGTCTAATAATCATTTAAAATGGGGCTTGTCGAATCAGGACCAATTTGTCCGAAAATCCAAGGCTAACACCCCCTGCAAAAACCAAGTTCAATAATTTTTGGGGGAAAAGTCTATTACCCATAAATTTGAAGTCTAATACCAACTAAAAGGGATTCGATATGAACAAGGTTAGAAATATAAGGCTAATACTCATTTAAATGGGGCTCGTCTAATAAGGATCAATTTGTCCGAAAATCCAAGGCTATCACCCCGTCCAAAAACCAAGTTCTATCATTTTGGGGGAAAATGTCTATTACCCAAAAATTTGAAGTCTAATACCAACTAAAAGGTATTGGATTTGAACAAGGTTAGAAATATAAGGCTAATACTCATTTAAAATGGGGCTCGTCGAGTCGGGGACCAATTTGTCCGAAAATCCAAGGCTAACACCCCCTCCAAAAACCAAGTTCTATCATTTTGGGGGGTAAAGTCTATTACCCATAAATTTGAAGTCTAATACCAACAAAAAGGGATTGGATATGAACAAGGTTAGAAATCTAAGGCTAATAGTCATTTAAAATGGGGCTCGTGAAGTCAGGACCAATTTGTTCGAAAGTCCAAGGCTAACAACCCCTCCAAAAACCAAGTTCTATCATTTTGAGGGGAAAAGTCTATTACTCATAAATTTGAAGTCTAATACCAACAAAAAGGGCTTGGATATGAACAAGGTTAGAAATATAAGGCTAATACTCATTTAAAATGGGGCTCGTGAAGTCAGGACCAATTTGTCCAAAAATCCAAGGCTAACACCCCCCCCAAAAACCAAGTTCTATCATTTTGGGGGGAATAGTCTATTACCCATAAATTTGAAGTCTAATACCAAGTAAAAGGGCTTCGATATGAACAAGGTTAGAAATATAAGGCTAATACTCATTTAAAATGGGGCTCGTGAAGTCAGGACCAATTTGTCCAAAAATCCAAGGCTAACACCCCCCCCAAAAACCAAGTTCTATCATTTTGGGGGGGAAAGTCTATTACCCATAAATTTGAAGTCTAATACCAACAAAAAGGGATTGGATATGAACAAGGTTATAAATCTAAGGCTAATAGTCATTTAAAATGGGGCTCGTGAAGTCAGGACCAATTTGTCCGAAAGTCCAAGGCTAACAACCCCTCCAAAAACCAAGTTCTATCATTTTGAGGGGAAAAGTCTATTACTCATAAATTTGAAGTCTAATACCAACTAAAAGGGATTGGATATGAACAAGGTTAGAAATATAAGGCTAATACTTATTTAAAATGGGGCTCGTCGAGGCAGGACCAATTTGTCCGAAAATCCAAGGCTAACACCCCCTCCAAAAACCAAGTTCAATCATTTTTGGGGGAAAAGTCTATTACCCATAAATTTGAAGTCTAATACCAACTAAAAGGGATTGGATATGAACAAGGTTATAAATCTAAGGCTAATAGTCATTTAAAATGGGGCTCGTGAAGTCAGGACCAATTTGTCCGAAAGTCCAAGGCTAACAACCCCTCCAAAAACCAAGTTCTATCATTTTGAGGGGAAAAGTCTATTACTCATAAATTTGAAGTCTAATACCAACTAAAAGGGATTGGATATGAACAAGGTTAGAAATATAAGGCTAATACTTATTTAAAATGGGGCTCGTCGAGGCAGGACCAATTTGTCCGAAAATCCAAGGCTAACACCCCCTCCAAAAACCAAGTTCAATCATTTTTGGGGGAAAAGTCTATTACCCATAAATTTGAAGTCTAATACCAACTAAAAGGGATTGGATATGAACAAGGTTATAAATCTAAGTCTAATAATCATTTAAAATGGGGCTTGTCGAATCAGGACCAATTTGTCCGAAAATCCAAGGCTAACACCCCCTGCAAAAACCTAGTTCAATAATTTTTGGGGGAAAAGTCTATTACCCATAAATTTGAAGTCTAGCACCGACTAAAAGGGATTCGATATGAACAAGGTTAGAAATATAAGGCTAATACTCATTTAAATGGGGCTCGTCTAATAAGGATCAATTTGTCCGAAAATCCAAGGCTAACACCCCCTCCAAAAACCAAGTTCAATCATTTTGGGGGGGAAAAGTCTATTACCCATAAATTTGAAGTCTAATACCAACTAAAAGGGATTTGATATGAATAAGGTTAGAAATATAAGGCTAATACTCATTTAAAATAGGGCTCTTCGAGTGAGGACCAATTTGTCCGAAAATCCAAGGCTAACACCCCGTCCAAAAACCAAGTTCTATCATTTTGGGGGAAAATGTCTATTAAAATTTGAAGTCTAATAGCAACTAAAAGGTATTGGATATGAACAAGGTTAGAAATATAAGGCTAATACTCATTTAAAATGGGGCTCCTCGAGTCAGGACCAATTTGTCCGAAAATCCAAGGCTAACACCCCCTCCAAAAACCAAGTTCTATCATTTTGGGGTGAAAAGTCTATTACCCATAAATTTGAAGTCTAATACCAACTAAAAGGGATTGGATATGAACAAGGTTATAAATATAAGGCTAATACTCATTTAAATGGGGCTCGTCGAATAAGGATCAATTTGTCCGAAAATCCAAGGCTAACACCCCCTCCTAAAACAAAGTTGTATCATTTTGGGGGGAAATGTCTATTACCCAAAAATTTGAAGTCTAATACCAAATAAAAGGAATTGTATATGAACAATGTTAGAAATCTAAGGCTAATACTCATTTAAAATGGGGCTCGTCGAGTCAGGACCAATTTGTCCGAAAATCCAAGGCTAACACCATTTCCAAAAACCAAGTTCTATCATTTTGGGGGGAAAAGTCTATTACCCATAAATTTGAAGTCTAATACCAACTAAAAGGTATTGGATATGAACAAGGTTAGAAATCTAAGGCTAATACTCATTTAAAATGGGGCTCGTCAAGTCAGGACCAATTTGTCCGAAAATCCAAGGCTAACACCCCCTCCAAAAACCAAGTTCTATCATTTTCGGGTGAAAAGTCTATTACCCATAAATTTGAAGTCTAATACCAAAAAAAAGGGATTGGATATGAACAAGGTTATAAATATAAGGCTAATACTCATTTAAATGGGGCTCGTCGAATAAGGATTAATTTGTCCGAAAATCCAAGGCTAACACCCCCTCCTAAAACCAAGTTGTATCATTTTGGGGGGAAAAGTCTATTACCCATAAATTTGAAGTCTAATACCAACTAAAAGGAATTGGATATTAACAATGTTAGAAATCTAAGGCTAATACTCATTTAAAATGGGGCTCGTCGAGTCAGGACCAATTTGTCCGAAAATCCAAGGCTAACACCCTTTCGAAAAACCAAGTTCTATCATTTTTGGGGGAAAAGTCTATTACCCATAAATTTGAAGTCTAATACCAACTAAAAGGTATTGGATATGAACAAGGTTAGAAATCTAAGGCTAATACTCATTTAAAATGGGGCTCGTCAAGTCAGGACCAATTTGTCTGAAAATCCAAGGCTAACACCCCCTCCAAAAACCAAGTTCTATCATTTTGGGGGAAAACTCTATTACCCAAAAAATTGAAGTCTAATACCAACTAAAAGGGATTGGATATGAACAAGGTTATAAATCTAAGGCTAATACTCATTTAAATGGGACTCGTTGAATAAGGATCAATTTGTTCGAAAATCCAAGGCTAACACCCCCTCCAAAAACAAGTTCAATCATTTTTGAGGGAAAAGTCTATTACCCATAAATTTGAAGTCTAATACAAACTAAAAGAGTTGGATATGAACAAGGTTAAAAATCTAAGGCTAATACTCATTTAAAATGGGGCTCGTCGAGTCAGGACCAATTTGTCCGAAAATCCAAGGCTAACACCCCCTCCAAAAACCAAGTTCTATCATTTTGGGGGGAATAGTCTATTACCCATAAATTTGAAGTCTAATACCAACTAAAAGGGCTTGGATATGAACAAGGTTAGAAATATAAGTCTAATACTCATTTAAAATGGGGCTCGTGAAGTCAGGACCAATTTGTCCAAAAATCCAAGGCTAACACCCCCTCCAAAAACCAAGTTCAATCATTTTGGGGGGAAAAGTCTATTACCCATAAATTTGAAGTCTAATACCAACTAAAAAGTATTTGATATGAAAAAGGTTAGAAATCTAAGGCTAATACTCATTTAAAATGGGGCTCGTCAAGTCAGGACCAATTTGTCTTAAAATCCAAGGCTAACACCCCCTCCAAAAACCAAGTTCTATCATTTTGGGGGGAGTAGTCTATTACCCATAAATTTGAAGTCTAATACCAACTAAAAGGGATTGGATATGAACAAGGTTAGAAATCTAAGGCTAATACTCATTTAAAATGGGGCTCGTCGAGTCAGGACCAGTTTGTCCGAAAATCCAAGGCTAACACCCTTTCCAAAAACCAAGTTCTATCATTTTTCGGGGAATAGTCTATTACCCATAAATTTGAAGTCTAATACCAACTAAAAGGTATTGGATATGAACAAGGTTAGAAATCTAAGGCTAATACTCATTTAAAATGGGGCTCGTCAAGTCAGGACCAATTTATCTGAAAATCCAAGGCTAACACCCCCTCCAAAAACCAAGTTCTATCATTTTGGGGGGAATAGTCTATTACCCATAAATTTGAAGTCTAATACCAACTAAAAGGTATTGGATATGAACAAGGTTAGAAATCTAAGGCTAATACTCATTTAAAATGGGGCTCATCAAGTCAGGACCAATTTGTTTGAAAATCCAAGGCTAACACCCCCTCCAAAAACCAAGTTCTATCATTTTGGGGGAAAAAGTCTTTTACCCATAAATTTGAAGTCTAATACCAACTAAACGGTATTGGATAAGAACGAGTTTTGAAATCTAAGGCTAATACTCATTTAAAATGGGGCTCGTGAAGTCAGGACCAATTTGTCCGAAAATCCAAGGCTAACACCCCCTCCAAAAACCAAGTTCTATCATTTTGGGAGAAAAAGTCTATTACCCATAAATTTGAAGTCTAATACCAACAAAAAGGGATTGGATATGAACAAGGTTAGAAATGTAAGGCTAATACTCATTTAAAATGGGGCTCGTCAAGTCAGGACCAATTTGTCCGAAAATCCAAGGCTAACACCCCCTCCAAAAACCAAGTTCTATCATTTTCGGGTGAAAAGTCTATTACCCAGAAATTTGAAGTCTAATACCAAAAAAAATAGGGATTGGATATGAACAACGTTAGAAATCTAAGGCTAATACTCATTTAAAATGGGGCTCGTGAAGTCAGGACCAATTTGTCCGAAAATCCAAGGCTAACACCCCCTCCAAAAACCAAGTTCAATCATGTTTGGGGGAAAAGTCTATTACCCATAAATTTGAAGTCTAATACCAACTAAAAGGTATTGGATATGAACAAGGTTAGAAATCTAAGACTAATACTCATTTAAAATGGGGCTCGTCAAGTCAGGACCAATTTGTCCGAAAATCCTAGGCTAACACCCCCTCCAAAAACTAAGTTCAATCATGTTTGGGGGAAAAGTCTATTACCCATAAATTTGAAGTCTAATACCAACTACAAGGGATTGGATATGAACAAGGTTAGAAATCTAAGGCTAATACACATTTAAAATGGGGCTCGTCGAGTCAGGAATAATTTGTCCGAAAATCCAAGGCTAACACCACCTCCAAAAACCAAGTTCTATCATTTTGGGGGGAAAAGTCTATTACCCATAAATTTGAAGTCTAATACCAACTAAAAGGGCTTGTATATGAACAAGGTTAGAAATATAAGGCTAATACTCATTTAAAATGGGGCTCCTGAAGTGAGGACCAATTTGTCCGAAAATCCAAGGCTAACACCCCCTCCAAAAACCAAGTTCTATCATTTTGGGGGGAAAAGTCTATTACCCATAAATTTGAAGTCTAATACCAATAAAAAGGGATTGGATATGAACAAGGTTAGAAATCTAAGGCTAATACTCATTTAAAATGGGGCTCGTCGAGTCGGGGACCAATTTGTTCGAAAATCCAAGGCTAACACCCCCTCCAAAAACCAAGTTCTATCATTTTTGGGGGGAAAGTCTATTACCCATAAATTTGAAGTCTAATACCAACTAAAAGGTATTGGATATGAACAAGTTTAGAAATCTAAGGCTAATACTCATTTAAAATGGGGCTCGTCGAGTCAGGACCAATTTGTCCAAAAATCCAAGGCTAACACCCCCTCCAAAAACCAAGTTCAATCATTTTTGAGGGAAAAGTCTATTACCCATAAATTTCAAGTCTAATACCAACTAAAAGGTATTGGATATGAACAAGGTTAGAAATCTAAGGCTAATACTCATTTAAAATGGGGCTCGTTAAGTCAGGACCAATTTGTTTGAAAATCCAAGGCTAACACCCCCTCCAAAAACCAAGTTCTATCATTTTGGGGGAAAAAGTCTTTTACCCATAAATTTGAAGTCTAATACCAACTAAAAGGTATTGGATAAGAACGCGTTTTGAAATCTAAGGCTAATACTCATTTAAAATGGGGCTCGTGAAGTCAGGACCAATTTGTCCGAAAATCCAAGGCTAACACCCCCTCTAAAAACCAAGTTCTATCATTTTGGGGGGAAAAGTCTATTACCCATAAATTTGAAGTCTAATACCAACAAAAAGCGATTGGATGTGAACAAGGTTAGAAATATAAGGCTAATACTCATTTAAAATGGGGCTCGTCGAGTCAGGACCAATTTGTTCGAAAATCCAAGGCTAACACCCCCTCCAAAAACCAAGTTCAATCATTTTTGAGGGAAAAGTCTATTACCCATAAATTTCAAGTCTAATACCAACTAAAAGGTATTGGATATGAACAAGGTTAGAAATCTAAGGCTAATACTCATTTAAAATGGGGCTCGTCAAGTCAGGACCAATTTGTTTGAAAATCCAAGGCTAACACCCCCTCCAAAAACCAAGTTCAATCATTTTGGGGGGAAAAGTCTTTTACCCATAAATTTGAAGTCTAATGATGCGACCATATTATTTGATAATTTCATCCATATTTACATAGTGTTTTGCATATGTTTTGTGTATAAAATGCATTGATATTCTTTGTTTTATGTTTTGAAGGCATTTTTGGATGAAAGATGCAAAAAGGAGTAAATTGGAGGTAATTGGCAGATTTGACGTTCAGTCGATGTTTTGTGCAGAGCGGAAGCCCTAGAGATCGAAATGAAATGATTCCAGTGGCATTCGAAAGATAACATCCATAACTTTCTGGAAAGCTAAGGCAAAAGAAATAAAATAAGGAAGAGCATGAAAATCGCAGCCTTCAAAGTCAAATCTTGCAATCTGCCGATATCGACCTTTACCCATTCCAACTTCAATATCTCGAGCTACAGAAGTCCGATTGATGCAAACTCAATTGGCGTGGATTAAAGACTCAAAGACCTATAAACGCTCCAAATTGCAGCTCAAAAAGATGTCATATGAAGGAGATATGAATTTTACAAGGGACAACTAAATTCTGCCAACTTAAGGAAGGACTATTTTGTAAAATAGACATTAGGGTTTCTAAGCATATATAAAGGAAAAGAGGGGCAAGGAAGTGGCGGCTAGCACAAAAGAAAACACAAAATCTTCCTCCTCCAAACCCTAAATCATGTGTTCTTTCATCTTTTTATTTAGTTGTTCAATAAACATGCAAGGCTAGACTCTTTTGCTTGGTTGCAAGGACACTGAAACCTTCGGATTTCAAGAACTGTGAGATCTATTTTTACCTCAATTTTTCAGTTTATATAATGAATATGTTTGTTCTCCTATGCTTATTTTCCTATGATTGTTTATTTAATTGCTAAGAGCGGACTCGAAGTTATTATTGTAGACAATCAATTGCTGAGTTTGATATCAAAACCGGAGTTGTGGTATATGAACTTATGAAGCAACTAAGTTAATAATTATAGCGGATCTATGTTATTAATCTTAGGGATAACATTCAATCGAACTAAACATATATTGCGGACAATTATGTTTCTTAATCGATCAATTTATCTAGATTTTAATGCTGCCATTGAATCAAATTACTAGTGCGGACACTCGTGGTTGTTTGATGGTTAGGTAAGTTATACGGCGGATCCGTTAACGAACCAATTTTAAGAAAGAGATAAATATTCAGAATATAAATTGATGTTTCGCTTTCCATGATCAGCTCTGATTTCGTCGGTGGATGTTGATTTGCGACCAAGGTTGGTTTTATTGATAAATTTCAGTTTTATATAATTTTCGCTTAGTTTGTTTTAGCCTAGCCTAGACAACTTCCAACACTCCCCCAATTGCATAACATATAGCACGAAAATCAGAACTAAATCGTCCCTCGTGGGATCGACCCCTTGCTTGCTCTATACTATCTTGTTTGATTTGTTTTAAGCTAGGGTAATTAATTTGTGCGACCGCGACATCGCAACAAATTTTTGGCGCCGTTGCCGGGGACGTGATTTTAGTTGATTCTTGTGTTCTTGTGTTGTGCTGTGATTTATTCTACTTGCTGTTATTTTTTATTTATTCTGAAAAAAACATATTTGTGTTTGCGGCGGTACTGTTCAAAACAGATTTTTTGGTGGAATTAAGTATTGACATTTTTGTTTCTCAAGGAAAACGACGTTCTGAGAAGAACTAGTGACCTATGGTCACTAGCCCCACCTTATTTAGGCCAAATTCTGTCGGTTGCTAAGGGTTCTGGATACTTTTAGTTTTCTAGCGTAGGATTCTATTGCCTATTGCGTTGTCTTCAATCTCTTGTGTGCTTGGTTTCTTTTGAGTTTTCTTTGCGATTTATGCCTGTAACCCGTTCTGCTAATCAAATTCAAGTGCAGATTGATCTTGAAATAGAAAGCACTTTACGCAGGTTGAGAAAGGAAGCTCGCCTCAATACCATGGCTATTGCACGACAACAAACTCTCAAGGAGCTTGCTGCTCCTAACGTGGAAAATCAACCATTGTGCATAAACATTGACAATAATGTAAACCTTGAGCTCAAATCTGGTTTTATACATTTGATACCAACATTTACTGGTCTTGCAGGAGAAGATCCTCATACTCATCTCAAGGAGTTCCATATGGTTTGTGTTGGCATGAAACCGAATGGAGTTGATGAAGAACAAGTTAAGTTGAAAGCTTTCCCTTTCTCTTTGAAGGGGGGCAGCAAAGGCATGGCTTTTCTCTATTCTCCCGTGATCTATTGGAACTTGGAATGCTATGAAGAAGATTTTCCCTGGAGAAATATTTTCCCAAAGCATCTCGAGTTGCCAATATAAGGAAAGAAATATGTGGGATTCGACAATCTCATGGAGAGACACTTTCCGAGTATTGGGAAAGATTTGAGCAACTATGTATTCAATGCCCTCATCATCAAATACCCGATCAACTCGCTCATTCAATATTTCTATGAAGGATTGATGCCTACCGACCGTAGTATCATTGATGCTGCAAGTGGAGGCGCATTGGTGGATAAGACACCCGAGGCCGCACGCCAATTGATCTCAAACATGGCAGCCAACTCAAAACAGCTTTGGCACTCGTGGAGACCTCTCCAACAAACGAGTAAATGAGGTAAGTATTTCTAACCTTGAAAATAAAGTTAATGATCTTACTTCTCTTGTGCGTTCTTTGGCTTGTGGAAATGTGCAGCAGTGAAAGTTTGTAACATATGCTCCTTACAAGGACATGCTTCGGATATGTGCCCAACAATGCAAGAAGATTATATTGAACAAGCTCATGCAATTGATGGAGCATTCAACGGACAGCCCCAGCTAGAATATGATCCATTTTCCAACACGCATAATCCCGGATGGAGAGATCATCCCAACTTACGCTACAAAGCAACCCATCCCAACAAGGCAATCCAGCCGACGCTCCATCCAAATGGATTCCAGCCCCAACAAAATTATCAAGCAAGACAACCCGCTCCATTCACAAACTCCAATGTTATGGGGTCGTCATCCAATGATGATCTTCGTGAGATGATGAAAACTTTGGCTTCTAATATCAGTTACCTTGCAACAAAATGTCATGTCTTTTTCAACAGAAACAAGGTCAAGTATTCACAACTTGGAAAAGCAAATGGGGCAAGTAGCTTCAACCCGTAGGGAAATTGGAATCACAAATAAATGGAAAGTTGCCCTCCCAAGCATTGAATCCAAAAGAGAATGTTAGTGCTATCATGCTGCGAAGTGGGAAAGAACTTGAAGAGAAAAAAGTTGAAACAAATTGAGGTGGAGGAGGAAGAAGAGATAGAAACTCAATTGAGTACAAAGAAAGAACATCCTCCTCGACAAAAAAGAGACAAAAACTCCAAAGGTAACTTTTCACTCAATTAATTCCAATTTTAAAACTAATCCACCCTTTCCCTCGTGAGTTCTTCTAGGTCAAAGAAAGAAGACAAAGAAAAAGAGATCTTAGAGGTTTTCAAGAAAGTGGAACTGAACATTCCTTTGCTTGATGCTATCAAGCAAATTCCTAGATATGCAAAATTCTTGAAGGAGTTGTGTACTACCAAGAGAGCTTTCAAACTGAAAGGTCATGAAACGGTAAGTATGGGTGAAGTTGTATCCGCCGTTGTTCAAAAGAATCTACCTTTGAAACAAAAAAGACCCGGGTGCGTTTACTATCCCATGTGTTATTGGTAATGCTAGTTTTAAAAGAGCTTTATGCGATTTAGGTGCATCCATTAGTGTTATGCCCAAACATGTTTATGATTCTCTTAGTCTTGAGCCTTTGAATAAAACTAGCATTGTAATACAACTTATGGATCGTAGTTTTGTTTACCCACTTGGTGTGATAGAAGATGTCCTAGTCAAGATTGATAGTTTGGTTATTCCATGTGATTTTTATATTCTTGATATGGAACATGATTCTTGTGATTCATCAACTAGCACTCCTATATTGTTTGGGAGACCATTCTTGAAAACCGCCAACACAAAGATTGATTGTGGTAAGGATACCTTGTCTATGGAGGTAGGAGATGAAAAAATTGAATTCAATTTTCATGATGCAATGAAATATCCTTATAGCAATGTTTATTCTATCACATGCTATGATCAAATTGATAAGTGTGTGCAGCAAGTTTGTGATTTTGATTGTGAAGACGGATTAAGCATAGCTTTGAGCTATGGCTATGATTTCACCAAGATAGAAGAGATGGAGAGGAACGTGTGTGTTCCCCAAAACGTGCACGAATCAGTATTGGCCTTAAAAGCTTTGCAAACCGTTCCCCATGGTAATGTCTTTGTTGATTTAGTACTCTCACATAAAAAGCTTTTGCCATCTATTTTACTGAGCCCCCGAGTTAGAATTAAAACCTTTGCCCGATAATTTGAAGTATGTATTCATTGGCGACAACAATACACTTCCCGTTATCATAGCAAAAGGTTTGACAAGTATGCAAGAGGAAAAACTTGTGAAGTTGTTGTGTGATCACAAGACGGCCATTGGATGGACTTTAGCCGACATCAAGGGCATTAGTCCCTCAATATGTATGCATCACATACTATTGGAGGACAACACAAAACCAACAAGGGAAATGCAAAGGAGGTTGAACCCGCCTATGATGGAGGTAGTGAAAGCTGAAATTTTAAAACCGTTAGATGCAGGAGTCATTTACCCCATCACCGACAAGAAATGGGTTGCACCAATCCATGTGGTGCCAAAAAGACCGGAATCACGTTGGTGAAAAACAAAAATGATGAGCTCATTCCTACTCGCATCTCGAGTGGATGGAGAATGTGTGTTGATTATAGAAAGCTCAATCTTTCTACACGCAAAGATCATTTCCCATTACCATTCATGGATCAAATGCTTGAACGCCTAGCAGGTAAGTCTTTTTATTGCTTTCTTGATGGATATAGTGGATACAATCAGATTGTTATTAATCCTGAGGATCAAGAAAAGACTACATTTACATGTCCATTTGGTACATATGCATATAGGAGAATGCCTTTTGGTCTCTCGTAATGCTCCCGCAACTTTTCAAAGATGCATGATGAGTATTTTTTTCTGACTATGTTGAAAGAATCATTGAGGTTTTCATGGATGATTTCACGGTGTATGGTGATTCTTTTGATAGATGTCTAGAAAATTTATCTTTGATCTTGAAAAAGTGCATTGAAACTAACCTTGTCTTGAACTATGAAAAGTGTTATTTTATGGTAGAACAAGGAATAGTTCTTGGGCATGTTGTGTCTTCACGTGGATTAGAGGTTGATAAAGCTAAGATAGATGTTATTTCATCATTGCCTTACCCCTCATGCGTGAGGGAAGTTCGTTCTTTTCTAGGCCATGCAGGTTTCTATCGACGCTTTATCAAAGATTTCTCGAAGATTACGGCACCCTTGTGCAAACTATTAGCCAAAGAAGTGGATTTTGTGTTTGATCAAGCATGTAAAGATGCCCATGATGAGCTTAAAAGACATGTCACATCTGCCCCTATCATCCAACCACCAAATTGGGATGAACCTTTTGAGATAATGTGTGATGCGAGTGACTATGCGGTAGGAGCTGTGCTTGGGCAAAGAATTGGGAAGAATTTGCATGTTATCTCCTATGCTTCTCGTATGTTGGATGGAGCACAATGCAATTACCATACAACTGAAAAGGAACTTTTTGCAGTGGTGTTTGCTCTTGAAAAATTCAGGTCATATCTACTTGGTACAAAAGTCATTGTTTTTACTGACCATGCAGCTCTCAGGTATCTTTTAAAGAAGAAGGAGTCCAAACCAAGACTGATTAGGTGGATCTTGCTTTTACAAGAATTCGATCTTGAGATCAAAGACAAAAAAAGGTGCTGAAAACCATGTGGCTGATCACTTGAGCCGACTGAGGACCGAGGATATACGGATCGAAACAATAAGAGAGACATTCCCCGATGAGCAATCCCGTATATGTTGCATTCCTCTACAAGACCATGGTATGCTGATTTGGTAAACTATTTAGTCACCAAAGAATTCCCTCCGAGTTTGTCTAAACCCCAAAAAGATAAGTTACGAGCTAATGCTAAATATTATTTTTGGGACGATCCTTACCTTTGGAAATTTTGTGCGGATCAAGTAGTTAGGAGGTGTGTACCACAAGATGAATTTCATTCCATTCTCACTTTTTGTCATTCTCATTCTTGTGGTGGGCATTTTGGAGCAAAAAGAACATCCCACAAGGTACTTGAAAGTGGTTTCTATTGGCCTTCTATTTTTAAAGATGCATATCACTTCTGCAAATCATGTGAAAAATGCCAAAGAACAGGTAATATCACTCATAAGAATCAAATGCCTTTAACGAATATTCTTGTAAGTGAAATTTTTGATGTTTGGGGTATTGACTTTATGGGTCCATTTCCTTCTTCTTTTGGCAATCTTTATATTCTTCTTGCTGTTGATTATGTGTCTAAGTGGATTGAGGCGAAAGCCACACGAACTAACGATGCTAAAGTTGTTTTAGATTTTATCAGGACTCACATATTTGACAGGTTTGGAATCCCTAAAGCTATCATTAGCGATCGTGGCACTCATTTCTGTAATCGTTCCATGGAAGCATTGCTACGTAAATATCATGTGACTCATCGAACTTCCACAGCATATCATCCTCAAACGAATGGCCAAGCTGAAATTTCTAATCGAGAAATCAAGTCCATTTTAGAGAAAACAGTGCAACCTAATCGGCGAGATTGGAGTCTACGTCTTGGAGATGCACTTTGGGCTTATCGGACTGCTTATAAATCACCTATAGGAATGTCACCTTATAGAATGATTTATGGGAAAGCATGTCATCTACCGGTGGAGCTTGAACACAAAGCTTTTTGGGCCATTAAACAATGTAACATGGATTATGATGCTGCTGGGATTGCAAGAAAACTGCAACTACAAGAGTTGGAAGAGATTCGAAATGATGCTTACGAGAATGCAAGGATTTACAAAGAAAAGACTAAGAATCTTCATGACCGAATGCTTACAAGAAAGGAGTTTCATGTTGGAGACAAAGTCCTTCTTTATCATTCGCGTTTGAAACTTTTTCCTGGAAAATTGCGCCTCGTTGGATTGGACCCTTTGTTGTTTCTAAAGTTTTTTCCTTATGGTGCAGTTGAAATTACAAGTTTAGAAACCAACAAAGTACTCAAGGTCAATGGGCATCGTTTAAAACCTTTCTATGAAGGTTGGACGACAGAACTCACCGCTTCTATAGAGTTAGCTGAACCAATCTACGAAGAATGAGCATGCCACATGTCAAGCCAATGACATAAAACAAAAGCGCTATCGGGAGGCAACCCAACACCCAAAAAAAAATCAGATTTGCTTTCTTTTTCCTTATCTTTTATTTTTTTAGCATTTTAATATATTTTCTATCATTCTCTTATGTTCCTTTGCTTTTTATTTCAACATTGAGGACAATGTTGTGTTTTAAGTGTGGGGGGTATTGGGAGAATTTTAGTTTTCTTTGTTGTTCTATTGTTTGGTCTTTTTTAACTCCCATTGGTTTTTGAGAATATGAGTATTATGTATGAGAATTAAGTGAGATAGATGAATATATAAATCAAATGAATGAGTGTGCATGCAAGTTTTAATGTTTAATTGGTTTAGGGATTGACTCGAAAATATGCCATGTTGACTTTATAGTGTTATACCAATGTAAGCTTTTGAGCCTTCAACATTATATTCTTTGATTGTGCGTTCTTTCAATGATATGTATCTCTAGAACTTGCTTCATATCTTGTTGAGATTACATTCGCATTACATATATGCATGAAGATGATAAAGGCATTAGGAATTTTAACCACTTGAGCCAAAAAGCCAACCTAAAGCATATTATCTTTAGTGAGCCCCTTTTGAGCTTGTTTATCCTTTCTTTGCTTTACCCATGTATAAGCCTTAAACTTTTTTATATTTTTTTCCTCTTTTTCCCCTGGCCAAGGATTAGTAGAGCATATACTTGTGATATCTCATGGAATTATGGTTGGAAATTATGTGAAAAGAAAGAAGTGATGCTTGATGAAAAGATGGGTAAAGTTGCCAAAGGTGAAAAAGAACAAAAAAAAAAACAAAAAAAAAAAAAGAAAAAGAAAAGAACAAGAAAAGAAAAAAGAAAAAGAAAGAAAGAAAGAAAAGAAATAGAAAAGAGCTTGAAATCGAAAGAAGCTAAGCATTGGTGCTTGAAGATTGAAAATTGATGTGTTTTGATGGAATGTCTTGGTTGAAATATTTTTTTCAGAATGCTCTACTTTCTTTGGTTTGAACCTCTTATACTCTCTTTTACCTCACCTTAACCTTAGCCCCATTACAACCGGAAAATAAGACCTTTTGATTCATGCATTGTTTGTAATATTTTAGTAATGGAGATGGGATTGAAGAGCAAGCTTATGGTAGAACATCTTCATTGATTGAATTTGAGAGATTTAAACACATAAGCCCTAAACACATGAGTGTTGGAGTGTATATCAATGAGAGGACCTATCACTTTGGCATGGCATAGATTTCTTTTAAATCCCGAAGAGTAATTGAGTTTTGAAGTTTGTATGTAAACAAATTCATGAACATTTATGTTCTTTATCCTTCTCGGTTGTATTCTTATTTATAATGCTTGAATTCTTGGATATTGATGGGAGATTAAGAGATTGATCATGGTTATTTTTACTTTTTATTTTTATTAAAATTTGTTTTTTTTTACCTATCCTTTCTCGAGGACGAGCAAGAGCTAAGTGTGGGGGTATTTGATGCGACCATATTATTTGATAATTTCATCCATATTTACATAGTGTTTTGCATATGTTTTGTGTATAAAATGCATTGATATTCTTTGTTTTATGTTTTGAAGGCATTTTTGGATGAAAGATGCAAAAAGGAGTAAATTGGAGGTAATTGGCAGATTTGACGTTCAGTCGATGTTTTGTGCAGAGCGGAAGCCCTAGAGATCGAAATGAAATGATTCCAGTGGCATTCGAAAGATAACATCCATAACTTTCTGGAAAGCTAAGGCAAAAGAAATAAAATAAGGAAGAGCATGAAAATCGCAGCCTTCAAAGTCAAATCTTGCAATCTGCCGATATCGACCTTTACCCATTCCAACTTCAATATCTCGAGCTACAGAAGTCCGATTGATGCAAACTCAATTGGCGTGGATTAAAGACTCAAAGACCTATAAACGCTCCAAATTGCAGCTCAAAAAGATGTCATATGAAGGAGATATGAATTTTACAAGGGACAACTAAATTCTGCCAACTTAAGGAAGGACTATTTTGTAAAATAGACATTAGGGTTTCTAAGCATATATAAAGGAAAAGAGGGGCAAGGAAGTGGCGGCTAGCACAAAAGAAAACACAAAATCTTCCTCCTCCAAACCCTAAATCATGTGTTCTTTCATCTTTTTATTTAGTTGTTCAATAAACATGCAAGGCTAGACTCTTTTGCTTGGTTGCAAGGACACGGAAACCTTCGATTTCAAGAACTGTGAGATCTATTTTTACCTCAATTTTTCAGTTTATATAATGAATATGTTTGTTCTCCTATGCTTATTTTCCTATGATTGTTTATTTAATTGCTAAGAGCGGACTCGAAGTTATTATTGTAGACAATCAATTGCTGAGTTTGATATCAAAACCGGAGTTGTGGTATATGAACTTATGAAGCAACTAAGTTAATAATTATAGCGGATCTATGTTATTAATCTTAGGGATAACATTCAATCGAACTAAACATATATTGCGGACAATTATGTTTCTTAATCGATCAATTTATCTAGATTTTAATGCTGCCATTGAATCAAATTACTAGTGCGGACACTCGTGGTTGTTTGATGGTTAGGGTAAGTTATACGGCGGATCCGTTAACGAACCAATTTTAAGAAAGAGATAAATATTCAGAATATAAATTGATGTTTCGTTTCCATGATCGCTTCTGATTGCGTCGGTGGATGTTGATTTGCGACCAAGGTTGGTTTTATTGATAAATTTCAGTTTTATATAATTTTCGCTTAGTTTGTTTTAGCCTAGCCTAGACAACTTCCAACACCCCCCCAATTGCATAACATATAGCACGAAAATCAGAACTAAATCGTCCTCGTGGGATCGACCCCTTGCTTGCTCTATACTATCTTGTTTGATTTATTTTAAGCTAGGGTAATTAATTTGTGCGACCGCGACATCGCAACATCTAATAACAACTAAAAGGTATTGGATAAGAACGAGTTTTGAAATCTAAGGCTAATACTCATTTAAAATGGGGCTCGTGAAGTCAGGACCAATTTGTCCGAAAATCCAAGGCTAACACCCCCTCCAAAAACCAAGTTCTATCATTTTGGGGGAAAAAGTCTATTACCCATAAATTTGAAGTCTAATACCAACAAAAAGGGATTGGATATGAACAAGGTTAGAAATCAAAGGCTAATACTCATTTAAAATGGGGCTCGTCAAGTCAGGACCAATTTGTCCAAGGCTAACACCCCCTCCAAAAACCAAGTTCTATCATTTTGGGGGGAAAAGTCTATTACCCATAAATTTGAAGTCTAATACCAACAAAAAGGGATTGGAAATGAATAAGGTTAGAAATCTAAGGCTAATACTCATTTAAAATAGGGCTCATGCAGTCAGGACTAATTTGTCCAAAAATCCAAGGCTAACACCCCCTCCAAAAACCAAGTTCAATCATGTTTGGGGGAAAAGTCTATTACCCATAAATTTGAAGTCTAATACCAACTAAAAGGGATTGGATATGAACAAGGTTAGAAATCTCAGGCTAATACTCATTTAAAATGGGGCTCGTCGAATAAGGACCAATTTGTCCGAAAATCCAAGGCTAACACCCCCTCCAAAAACCAAGTTCAATCATTTTTGGGGGAAAAGTCTATTACCCATAAATTTGAAGTCTAATACCAACTAAAAGGTATTGAATATGAAGAAGGTTAGAAATCTAAGGCTAATACTCATTTAAAATGGGGCTCGTCAAGTCAGGACCAATTTGTTTGAAAATCCAAGGCTAACACCCCCTCCAAAAACCAAGTTCTATCATGTTTGGGGGAAAAGTCTATTACCCATAAATTTGAAGTCTAATACCAACTAAAAGGGATTGGATATGAACAAGGTTAGAAATCTAAGGCTAATACTCATTTAAAATGGGTCTCGTGAAGTCAGGACCAATTTGTTTGAAAATCCAAGGCTAACACCCCCTCCAAAAACCAAGTTCTATCATTTTGGGAGAAAAAGTCTATTACCCATAAATTTGAAGTCTAATACCAACAAAAAGGGATTGGATATGAACAAGTTTAGAAATGTAAGGCTAATACTCATTTAAAATGGGGCTCGTCAAGTCAGGACCAATTTGTCCGAAAATCCAAGGCTAACACCCCCTCCAAAAACCAAGTTCTATCATTTTCGGGTGAAAAGTCTATTACCCATAAATTTGAAGTCTAATACCAAAAAAAATAGGGATTGGATATGAACAAGGTTAGAAATCTAAGGCTAATACTCATTTAAAATGGGGCTCGTGAAGTCAGGACCAATTTATCCGAAAATCCAAGGCTAAGACCCCCTCCAAAAACCATGTTCAATCATTTTTGGGGGAAAAGTCTATTACCCATAAATTTGAAGTCTAATACCAACTAAAAGGTATTGGATAAGAACGAGTTTTGAAATCTAAGGCTAATACTCATTTAAAATGGGGCTCGTGAAGTCAGGACCAATTTGTCCGAAAATCCAAGGCTAACACCCCCTCCAAAAACCAAGTTCAATCATGTTTGGGGGAAAAGTCTATTACCCATAAATTTGAAGTCTAATACCAACTAAAAGGTATTGGATATGAACAAGGTTAGAAATCTAAGACTAATACTCATTTAAAATGGGGCTCGTCAAGTCAGGACCAATTTGTCCGAAAATCCAAGGCTAACACCCCCTCCAAAAACTAAGTTCAATCATGTTTGGGGGAAAAGTCTATTACCCATAAATTTGAAGTCTAATACCAACTACAAGGGATTGGATATGAACAAGGTTAGAAATCTAAGGCTAATACACTTTTAAAATGGGGCTCGTCGAGTCAGGAATAATTTGTCCGAAAATCCAAGGCTAACACCACCTCCAAAAACCAAGTTCTATCATTTTGGGGGGAAAAGTCTATTACCCATAAATTTGAAGTCTAATACCAACTAAAAGGGCTTGTATATGAACAAGGTTAGAAATATAAGGCTAATACTCATTTAAAATGGGGCTCTCGAGTCGGGACCAATTTGTCCAGAAAATCCAAGGCTAACACCCCCTCCAAAAACCAAGTTCTATCATTTTGGGGGGAAAAGTCTATTACCCATAAATTTGAAGTCTAATACCAACAAAAAGGGATTGGATATGAACAAGGTTAGAAATCTAAGGCTAATACTCATTTAAAATGGGGCTCGTCGAGTCAGGACCAATTTGTTCGAAAATCCAAGGCTAACACCCCCTCCAAAAACCAAGTTCTATCATTTTTGGGGGGAAAGTCTATTACCCATAAATTTGAAGTCTAATACCAACTAAAAGGTATTGGATATGAACAAGTTTAGAAATCTAAGGCTAATACTCATTTAAAATGGGGCTCGTCGAGTCAGGACCAATTTGTCCAAAAATCCAAGGCTAACACCCCCTCCAAAAACCAAGTTCAATCATTTTTGAGGGAAAAGTCTATTACCCATAAATTTCAAGTCTAATACCAACTAAAAGGTATTGGATATGAACAAGGTTAGAAATCTAAGGCTAATACTCATTTAAAATGGGGCTTGTCAAGTCAGGACCAATTTGTTTGAAAATCCAAGGCTAACACCCCCTCCAAAAACCAAGTTCTATCATTTTGGGGGAAAAAGTCTTTTACCCATAAATTTGAAGTCTAATACCAACTAAAAGGTATTGGATAAGAACGAGTTTTGAAATCTAAGGCTAATACTCATTTAAAATGGGGCTCGTGAAGTCAGGACCAATTTGTCCGAAAATCCAAGGCTAACACCCCCTCCAAAAACCAAGTTCTATCATTTTGGGGGGAAAAGTCTATTACCCATAAATTTGAAGTCTAATACCAACAAAAAGCGATTGGATATGAACAAGGTTAGAAATATAAGGCTAATACTCATTTAAAATGGGGCTCGTGGAGTCAGGACCAATTTGTTCGAAAATCCAAGGCTAACACCCCCTCCAAAAACCAAGTTCAATCATTTTTGAGGGAAAAGTCTATTACCCATAAATTTCAAGTCTAATACCAACTAAAAGGCATTGGATATGAACAAGGTTAGAAATCTAAGGCTAATACTCATTTAAAATGGGGCTCGTCAAGTCAGGACCAATTTGTTTGAAAATCCAAGGCTAACACCCCCTCCAAAAACCAAGTTCTATCATTTTGGGGGGAAAAGTCTTTTACCCATAAATTTGAAGTCTAATACCAACTAAAAGGTATTGGATATGAACAAGGTTAGAAATCAAAGGATAATACTCATTTAAAATGGGGCTCGTCAAGTCAGGACCAATTTGTCCGAAAATCCAAGGCTAACACCCCCTCCAAAAACTAAGTTCAATCATGTTTGGGGGAAAAGTCTATTACCCATAAATTTGAAGTCTAATACCAACTACAAGGGATTGGATATGAACAAGGTTAGAAATCTAAGGCTAATACACATTTAAAATGGGGCTCGTCGAGTCAGGAATAATTTGTCCGAAAATCCAAGGCTAACACCACCTCCAAAAACCAAGTTCTATCATTTTGGGGGGAAAAGTCTATTACCCATAAATTTGAAGTCTAATACCAACTAAAAGGGCTTGTATATGAACAAGGTTAGAAATATAAGGCTAATACTCATTTAAAATGGGGCTCCTGAAGTCAGGACCAATTTGTCCGAAAATCCAAGGCTAACACCCCCTCCAAAAACCAAGTTCTATCATTTTGGGGGGAAAAGTCTATTACCCATAAATTTGAAGTCTAATACCAACAAAAAGGGATTGGATATGAACAAGGTTAGAAATCTAAGGCTAATACTCATTTAAAATGGGGCTCGTCGAGTCAGGACCAATTTGTTCGAAAATCCAAGGCTAACACCCCCTCCAAAAACCAAGTTCTATCATTTTTGGGGGGAAAGTCTATTACCCATAAATTTGAAGTCTAATACCAACTAAAAGGTATTGGATATGAACAAGTTTAGAAATCTAAGGCTAATACTCATTTAAAATGGGGCTCGTGAGTCGGGACCAATTTGTCCAAAAAATCCAAGGCTAACACCCCCTCCAAAAACCAAGTTCAATCATTTTTGAGGGGAAAAGTCTATTACCCATAAATTTCAAGTCTAATACCAACTAAAAGGTATTGGATATGAACAAGGTTAGAAATCTAAGGCTAATACTCATTTAAAATGGGGCTTGTCAAGTCGGGACCAATTTGTTTGAAAATCCAAGGCTAACACCCCCTCCAAAAAACCAAGTTCTATCATTTTGGGGGAAAAAGTCTTTTACCCATAAATTTGAAGTCTAATACCAACTAAAAGGTATTGGATAAGAACGAGTTTTGAAATCTAAGGCTAATACTCATTTAAAATGGGGCTCGTGAAGTCAGGACCAATTTGTCCGAAAATCCAAGGCTAACACCCCCTCCAAAAACCAAGTTCTATCATTTTGGGGGGAAAAGTCTATTACCCATAAATTTGAAGTCTAATACCAACAAAAAGCGATTGGATATGAACAAGGTTAGAAATATAAGGCTAATACTCATTTAAAATGGGGCTCGTCGAGTCAGGACCAATTTGTTCGAAAATCCAAGGCTAACACCCCCTCCAAAAACCAAGTTCAATCATTTTTGAGGGAAAAGTCTATTACCCATAAATTTCAAGTCTAATACCAACTAAAAGGCATTGGATATGAACAAGGTTAGAAATCTAAGGCTAATACTCATTTAAAATGGGGCTTGTCAAGTCAGGACCAATTTGTTTGAAAATCCAAGGCTAACACCCCCTCCAAAAACCAAGTTCTATCATTTTGGGGGGAAAAGTCTTTTACCCATAAATTTGAAGTCTAATACCAACTAAAAGGTATTGGATAAGAACGAGTTTTGAAATCTAAGGCTAATACTCATTTAAAATGGGGCTCGTGAAGTCAGGACCAATTTGTCCGAAAATCCAAGGCTAACACCCCCTCCAAAAACCAAGTTCTATCATTTTGGGGGGAAAAGTCTATTACCCATAAATTTGAAGTCTAATACCAACAAAAAGGGATTGGATATGAACAAGGTTAGAAATCTAAGGCTGATACACATTTAAAATGAGGATCGTCGAGTCAGGAATAATTTGTCCGAAAATCCAAGGCTAACACCACCTCCAAAAACCAAGTTCTATCATTTTGGGGGGAAAAGTCTATTACCTATAAATTTGAAGTCTAATACCAACAAAAAGGGATTGTATATGAACAAGGTTAGAAATCTAAGGCTAATACTCATTTAAAATGGGGCTCGTGCAGTCAGGACTAATTTGTCTGAAAATCCAAGGCTAACACCCCCTCCAAAAACCAAGTTCAATCATGTTTGGGGGAAAAGTCTATTACCCATAAATTTGAAGTCTAATACCAACTAAAAGGGATTGGATATGAACAAGGTTAGAAATATAAGGCTAATACTCCTTTAAAATGGGGCTCGTCAAGTCAGGACCAATTTATCCGAAAATCCAAGGCTAAGACCCCCTCCAAAAACCAAGTTCAATCATTTTTGGGGGAAAAGTCTATTACCCATAAATTTACTAAAAGGTATTGGATATGAACAAGGTTAGAAATCTAAGGCTAATACTCATTTAAAATGGGACTCGTGAAGTCAGGACCAATTTGTCCGAAAATCCAAGGCTAACACCCCCTCCAAAAACCAAGTTCTATCATTTTGGGAGGAAAAGTCTATTACCCATAAATTTCAAGTCTAATACCAACTAAAAGGCATTGGATATGAACAAGGTTAGAAATCTAAGGCTAATACTCATTTAAAATGGGGCTTGTCAAGTCAGGACCAATTTGTTTGAAAATCCAAGGCTAACACCCCCTCCAAAAACCAAGTTCTATCATTTTGGGGGGAAAAGTCTTTTACCCATAAATTTGAAGTCTAATACCAACTAAAAGGTATTGGATAAGAACGAGTTTTGAAATCTAAGGCTAATACTCATTTAAAATGGGGCTCGTGAAGTCAGGACCAATTTGTCCGAAAATCCAAGGCTAACACCCCCTCCAAAAACCAAGTTCTATCATTTTGGGGGGAAAAGTCTATTACCCATAAATTTGAAGTCTAATACCAACAAAAAGGGATTGGATATGAACAAGGTTAGAAATCTAAGGCTGATACACATTTAAAATGAGGATCGTCGAGTCAGGAATAATTTGTCCGAAAATCCAAGGCTAACACCACCTCCAAAAACCAAGTTCTATCATTTTGGGGGGAAAAGTCTATTACCCATAAATTTGAAGTCTAATACCAACAAAAAGGGATTGTATATGAACAAGGTTAGAAATCTAAGGCTAATACTCATTTAAAATGGGGCTCGTGCAGTCAGGACTAATTTGTCTGAAAATCCAAGGCTAACACCCCCTCCAAAAACCAAGTTCAATCATGTTTGGGGGAAAAGTCTATTACCCATAAATTTGAAGTCTAATACCAACTAAAAGGGATTGGATATGAACAAGGTTAGAAATATAAGGCTAATACTCCTTTAAAATGGGGCTCGTCAAGTCAGGACCAATTTATCCGAAAATCCAAGGCTAAGACCCCCTCCAAAAACCAAGTTCAATCATTTTTGGGGGAAAAGTCTATTACCCATAAATTTACTAAAAGGTATTGGATATGAACAAGGTTAGAAATCTAAGGCTAATACTCATTTAAAATGGGACTCGTGAAGTCAGGACCAATTTGTCCGAAAATCCAAGGCTAACACCCCCTCCAAAAACCAAGTTCTATCATTTTGGGAGGAAAAGTCTATTACCCATAAATTTGAAGTCTAATACCAACGAAAAGGGATTGGATATGAACATGGTTAGAAATCTAAGGCTAATACTCATTTAAAATGGGGCTCGTCGAGTGAGGACCAATTTGTCCGAAAATCCAAGGCTAACACCCCCTCCAAAAACCAAGTTCTATCATTTTGGGGGGAAAAGTCTATTACCCATAAATTTGAAGTCTAATACCAACAAAAAGGGATTGGATATGACCAAGGTTAGAAATCTAAGGCTGATACACATTTAAAATGAGGCTCGTCGAGTCAGGAATAATTTGTCCGAAAATCCAAGGCTAACACCACCTCCAAAAACCAAGTTCTATCATTTTGGGGGGAAAAGTCTATTACCCATAAATTTGAAGTCTAATACCAACAAAAAGGGATTGTATATGAACAAGGTTAGAAATCTAAGGCTAATACTCATTTAAAATGGGGCTCGTGCAGTCAGGACTAATTTGTCCGAAAATCCAAGGCTAACACCCCCTCCAAAAACCAAGTTCAATCATGTTTGGGGGAAAAGTCTATTACCCATAAATTTGAAGTCTAATACCAACAAAAAGGGGTTGGATATGAACAAGGTTAGAAATCTAAGGCTAGTACTCATTTATAATGGGGCTCGTGAAGTCAGGACCAATTTGTCCGAAAATCCAAGGCTAACACCCCCTCCAAAAACCAAGTTCTATCATTTTGGGGTGAAAAGTCTATTACCCATAAATTTGAAGTCTAATACCAACAAAAAGGGATTGGATATGAACAAGGTTAGAAATCAAGGGCTCATACTCATTTAAAATGGGGCTCGTGCAGTCAGGACTAATTTGTCTGAAAATCCAAGGCTAACACCCCCTCCAAAAACCAAGTTCAATCATGTTTGGGGGAAAAGTCTATTACCCATAAATTTGAAGTCTAATACCAACTAAAAGGGATTGGATATGAACAAGGTTAGAAATATAAGGCTAATACTCATTTAAAATGGGGCTCGTCAAGTCAGGACCAATTTGTTTGAAAATCCAAGGCTAACACCCCCTCCAAAAAACCAAGTTCTATCATTTTGGGGGAAAAAGTCTTTACCCATAAATTTGAAGTCTAATACCAACTAAAAGGTATTGAATAAGAACAAGTTTTGAAATCTAAGGCTAATACTCATTTAAAATGGGGCTCGTCGAGTCAGGACCAATTTGTCAGAAAATCCAAGGCTAACACCCCCTCCAAAAACCAAGTTCTATCATTTTGGGGGAAAAAGTCTATTACCCATAAATTTGAAGTCTAATACCAACAAAAAGGGATTGGATATGAACAAGGTTAGAAATCTAATGCTAATACTCATTTAAAATGGGGCTCGTGAAGTCAGGACCAATTTGTCCGAAAATCCAAGGATAACACCCCCTCCAAAAACCAAGTTCTATTTGGGGGGAAAAGTCTATTACCCATAAATTTGAAGTCTAATACCAACAAAAAGGTATTGGATATGAACAAGGTTAGAAATATAAGGCTAATACTCATTTAAAATGGGGCTCGTCGAGTCAGGACCAATTTGTTCGAAAATCCAAGGCTAACACCCCCTCCAAAAACCAAGTTCTATCATTTTTGGGGGAAAAGTCTAGTACCCATAAATTTGAAGTCTAATACCAACTAAAAGGGATTGGATATGAACAAGGTTAGAAATATAAGGCTAATACTCATTTAAAATGGGGCTCGTGAAGTCAGGACCAATTTATCCGAAAATCCAAGGCTAAGACCCCCTCCAAAAACCAAGTTCAATCATTTTTGGGGGAAAAGTCTATTACCCATAAATTTGAAGTCTAATACCAACTAAAAGGTATTGGATATGAACAAGGTTAGAAATCTAAGGCTAATACTCATTTAAAATGGGACTCGTGAAGTCAGGACCAATTTGTCCGAAAATCCAAGGCTAACACCCCCTCCAAAAACCAAGTTCTATCATTTTGGGAGGAAAAGTCTATTACCCATAAATTTGAAGTCTAATACCAACGAAAAGGGATTGGATATGAACATGGTTAGAAATCTAAGGCTAATACTCATTTAAAATGGGGCTCGTCGAGTGAGGACCAATTTGTCCGAAAATCCAAGGCTAACACCCCCTCCAAAAAACCAAGTTCTATCATTTTTGGGGGGGAAAAGTCTATTACCCATAAATTTGAAGTCTAATACCAACAAAAAGGGATTGGATATGAACAAGGTTAGAAATCTAAGGCTGATACACATTTAAAATGAGGCTCGTCGAGTCCGGAATAATTTGTCCGAAAATCCAAGGCTAACACCACCTCCAAAAACCAAGTTCTATCATTTTGGGGGGAAAAGTCTATTACCCATAAATTTGAAGTCTAATACCAACAAAAAGGGATTGTATATGAACAAGGTTAGAAATCTAAGGCTAATACTCATTTAAAATGGGGCTCGTGCAGTTAGGACTAATTTGTCCGAAAATCCAAGGCTAACACCCCCTCCAAAAACCAAGTTCAATCATGTTTGGGGGAAAAGTCTATTACCCATAAATTTGAAGTCTAATACCAACAAAAAGGGATTGGATATGAACAAGGTTAGAAATCTAAGGCTGATACACATTTAAAATGAGGCTCGTCGAGTCAGGAATAATTTGTCCGAAAATCCAAGGCTAACACCACCTCCAAAAACCAAGTTCTATCATTTTGGGGGGAAAAGTCTATTACCCATAAATTTGAAGTCTAATACCAACTAAAAGGGCTTGTATATGAACAAGGTTAGAAATATAAGGCTAATACTGATTTAAAATGGGGCTCCTGAAGTCAGGACCAATTTGTCCGAAAATCCAAGGCTAACACCCCCTCCAAAAACCAAGTTCTATCATTTTGGGAGGAAAAGTCTATTACCCATAAATTTGAAGTCTAATACCAACGAAAAGGGATTGGATATGAACATGGTTAGAAATCTAAGGCTAATACTCATTTAAAATGGGGCTCGTCGAGTGAGGACCAATTTGTCCGAAAATCCAAGGCTAACACCCCCTCCAAAAACCAAGTTCTATCATTTTGGGGGGAAAAGTCTATTACCCATAAATTTGAAGTCTAATACCAACAAAAAGGGATTGGATATGAACAAGGTTAGAAATCTAAGGCTGATACACATTTAAAATGAGGCTCGTCGAGTCCGGAATAATTTGTCCGAAAATCCAAGGCTAACACCACCTCCAAAAACCAAGTTCTATCATTTTGGGGGGAAAAGTCTATTACCCATAAATTTGAAGTCTAATACCAACAAAAAGGGATTGTATATGAACAAGGTTAGAAATCTAAGGCTAATACTCATTTAAAATGGGGCTCGTGCAGTTAGGACTAATTTGTCCGAAAATCCAAGGCTAACACCCCCTCCAAAAACCAAGTTCAATCATGTTTGGGGGAAAAGTCTATTACCCATAAATTTGAAGTCTAATACCAACAAAAAGGGATTGGATATGAACAAGGTTAGAAATCTAAGGCTGATACACATTTAAAATGAGGCTCGTCGAGTCAGGAATAATTTGTCCGAAAATCCAAGGCTAACACCACCTCCAAAAACCAAGTTCTATCATTTTGGGGGGAAAAGTCTATTACCCATAAATTTGAAGTCTAATACCAACTAAAAGGGCTTGTATATGAACAAGGTTAGAAATATAAGGCTAATACTGATTTAAAATGGGGCTCCTGAAGTCAGGACCAATTTGTCCGAAAATCCAAGGCTAACACCCCCTCCAAAAACCAAGTTCTATCATTTTGGGGGGAAAAGTCTATTACCCATAAATTTGAAGTCTAATACCAACAAAAAGGATTGGATATGAACAAGGTTAGAAATCTAAGGCTAATACTCATTTAAAATGGGGATCGTCGAGTCAGGACCAATTTGTCCGAAAATCCAAGGCTAACACCCTCTCCAAAAACCAAGTTCTATCATTTTTGGGGGGAAAGTCTATTACCCATAAATTTGAAGTCTAATACCAACTAAAAGGTATTGGATATGAACAAGGTTAGAAATCTAAGGCTAATACTCATTTAAAATGGGGCTCGTCGAGTCAGGACCAATTTGTCCAAAAATCCAAGGCTAACACCCCCTCCAAAAACCAAGTTCTATCATTATGGGAGGAAAAGTCTATTACCCATAAATTTGAAGTCTAATACCAACGAAAAGGGATTGGATATGAACAAGGTTAGAAATCTAAGGCTAATACTCATTTAAAATGGGGCTCGTCGAGTGAGGACCAATTTGTCCGAAAATCCAAGGCTAACACCCCCTCCAAAAACCAAGTTCGATCATTTTAGGGGGAAAAGTCTATTACCCATAAATTTGAAGTCTAATACCAACAAAAAGGGATTGGATATGAACAAGGTTAGAAATCTAAGGCTGATACACATTTAAAATGAGGCTCGTCGAGTCAGGAATAATCTGTCCGAAAATCCTAGGCTAACACCACCTCCAAAAACCAAGTTCTATCATTTTGGGGGGAAAAGTCTATTACCCATAAATTTGAAGTCTAATACCAACAAAAAGGGATTGGATATGAACAAGGTTAGAAATCTAAGGCTAATACTCATTTAAAATGGGGCTCGTGAAGTCAGGACCAATTTGTCCAAAAATCCAAGGCTAACACCCCCTCCAAAAACCAAGTTCTATCATTTTGGGGGGAAAAGTCTTTTACCCATAAATTTGAAGTCTAATACCAACTAAAAGGTATTGGATAAGAACAAGGTTAGAAATCTAAGGCTAATACTCATTTGAAATGGGGCTCGTGAAGTCAGGACCAATTTGTCCGAAAATCCAAGGCTAACACCCCCTCCAAAAACCAAGTTCTATCATTTTCGGGTGAAAAGTCTATTACCCATAAATTTGAAGTCTAAAACCAAAAAAAAGGGATTGGATATGAACAAGGTTAGAAATCTAAGGCTAATACTCATTTAAAATGGGGCTCGTGAAGTCAGGACCAATTTATCCGAAAATCCAAGGCTAACACCCCCTCCAAAAACCAAGTTCAATCATGTTTGGGGGAAAAGTCTATTACCCATAAATTTGAAGTCTAATACCAACTAAAAGGGATTGTATATGAACAAGGTTAGAAATCTAAGGCTAATACTCATTTAAATGGGGCTCGTCGAATAAGGATCAATTTGTCCGAAAGTCCAAGGCTAACACCCCCTCCAAAAACCAAGTTCTATCATTTTTGGGGGAAAAGTCTATTACCCATAAATTTGAAGTATAATACCAACTAAAAGGTATTGGATATGAACAAGCTTAGAAATCTAAGGCTAATACTCATTTAAAATGGGGCTCGTCGAGTCAGGACCAATTTGTCCGAAAATCCAAGGCTGACACCCCGTCCAAAAACCAAGTTCTATCATTTTGGGGGAAAAAGTCTTTTACCCATTAATTTGAAGTCTAATACCAACTAAAAGGTATTGGATAAGAACAAGGTCAGAAATATAAGACTAATACTCATTTAAAATGGTGCTCGTGAAGTCAGGACCAATTTGTCCGAAAATCCAAGGCTAACACCCCCTCCAAAAACCAAGTTCTATCATTTTGGGGGAAAAAGTCTTTTACCCATTAATTTGAAGTCTAATACCAACTAAACGGGATTGCATATGAACAAGGTTATAAATATAAGGCTAATACTCATTTAAAATGGGGCTCGTAGAGTCAGGACCAATTTGTTTGAAAATCCAAGGCTAACACCCCCTCCAAAAACCAAGTTCTATCATTTTGGGGGAAAAAGTCTTTTACCCATAAATTTGAAGTCTAATACCAACTAAAAGGTATTGGATAAGAACGAGTTTTGAAATCTAAGGCTAATACTCATTTAAAATGGGGCTCGTGAAGTCGGGACCAATTTGTCAGAAAATCCAAGGCTAACACCCCCTCCAAAAACCAAGTTCTATCATTTTTGGGGGGGAAAAGTCTATTACCCATAAATTTGAAGTCTAATACCAACAAAAAGGGATTGGATATGAACAAGGTTAGAAATCTAAGGCTAATACTCATTTAAAATTGGGGCTCGTGAAGTCGGGGACCAATTTGTCAGAAAATCCAAGGCTAACACCCCCTCCAAAAACCAAGTTCTATCATTTTGGGGGGAAAAAGTCTTTTACCCATAAATTTGAAGTCTAATACCAACTAAAAGGTATTGGATAAGAACAAGGTTAGAAATCTAAGGCTAATACTCATTTGAAATGGGGCTCGTGAAGTCGGGACCAATTTGTCCCAGAAAATCCAAGGCTAACACCCCCTCCAAAAAACCAAGTTCTATCATTTTCGGGTGAAAAGTCTATTACCCATAAATTTGAAGTCTAAAACCAAAAAAAAGGGATTGGATATGAACAAGGTTAGAAATCTAACGCTAATACTCATTTAAAATGGGGCTCGTGAAGTCAGGACCAATTTATCCGAAAATCCAAGGCTAACACCCCCTCCAAAAACCAAGTTCAATCATGTTTGGGGGAAAAGTCTATTACCCATAAATTTGAAGTCTAATACCAACTAAAAGGGATTGTATATGAAAAAGGTTAGAAATCTAAGGCTAATACTCATTAAAATGGGGCTCGTCGAATAAGGATCAATTTGTCCGAAAGTCCAAGGCTAACACCCCCTCCAAAAACCAAGTTCTATCATTTTTGGGGGAAAAGTCTATTACCCATAAATTTGAAGTATAATACCAACTAAAAGGTATTAGATATGAACAGGCTTAGAAATCTAAGGCTAATACTCATTTAAAATGGGGCTCGTCGAGTCGGGACCAATTTGTCCAGAAAATCCAAGGCTAACACCCCCTCCAAAAAACCAAGTTCTATCATTTTTGGGGGAAAAAGTCTTTTACCCATTAATTTGAAGTCTAATACCAACTAAAAGGTATTGGATAAGAACAAGGTTAGAAATATAAGACTAATACTCATTTAAAATGGTGCTCGTGAAGTCGGGACCAATTTGTCAGAAAATCCAAGGCTAACACCCCCTTCAAAAAACCAAGTTCTATCATTTTTGGGGGGAAAAGTCTATTACCCATAAATTTGAAGTCTAATACAAACTAAAAGGGATTGGATATGAACAAGGTTAGAAATCTAAGGCTAATACTCATTTAAAATGGGGATCGTCGAGTCAGGACCAATTTGTCCGAAAATCCAAGGCTAACACCCCCTTCAAAAACCAAGTTCTATCATTTTGGGGGAAAAAGTCTTTTACCCATTAATTTGAAGTCTAATACCAACTAAAAGGTATTGGATAAGAACAAGGTTAGAAATATAAGACTAATACTCATTTAAAATGGTGCTCGTGAAGTCAGGACCAATTTGTCCGAAAATCCAAGGCTAACACCCCCTCCAAAAACCAAGTTCTATCATTTTGGGGGGAAAAGTCTATTACCCATAAATTTGAAGTCTAATACCAACAAAAAGGGATTGGATATGAACTAGGTTAGAAATCTAAGGCTAATACTCATTTAAAATGGGGCTCGTGAAGTCAGGACCAATTTGTCCGAAAATCCAAGGCTAACATCCCCTCCAAAAACCAAGTTCTATCATTTTGGGGGAAAAAGTCTTTTACCCATAAATTTGAAGTCTAATACCAACTAAAAGGTATTGGATAAGAACAAGGTTAGAAATCTAAGGCTAATACCCATTTGAAATAGGGCTCGTGAAGTCAGGACCAATTTGTCCGAAAATCCAAGGCTAACACCCCCTCCAAAAACCAAGTTCTATCATTTTCGGGTGAAAAGTCTATTACCCATAAATTTGAAGTCTAAAACCAAAAAAAAGGGATTGGATATGAACAAGGTTAGAAATCTAAGGCTAATACTCATTTAAAATGGGGCTCGTGAAGTCAGGACCAATTTATCCGAAAATCCAAGGCTAACACCCCCTCCAAAAACCAAGTTCAATCATGTTTGGGGGAAAAGTCTATTACCCATAAATTTGAAGTCTAATACCAACTAAAAGGGATTGTATATGAAAAAGGTTAGAAATCTAAGGCTAATACTCATTTAAATGGGGCTCGTCGAATAAGGATCAATTTGTCCGAAAGTCCAAGGCTAACACCCCCCTCAAAAACCAAGTTCTATCATTTTTTGGGGGAAAAGTCTATTACCCATAAATTTGAAGTATAATACCAACTAAAAGGTATTAGATATGAACAGGCTTAGAAATCTAAGGCTAATACTCATTTAAAATGGGGCTCGTCGAGTCAGGACCAATTTGTCCGAAAATCCAAGGCTAACACCCCCTCCAAAAACCAAGTTCTATCATTTTGGGGGAAAAAGTCTTTTACCCATTAATTTGAAGTCTAATACCAACTAAAAGGTATTGGATAAGAACAAGGTTAGAAATATAAGACTAATACTCATTTAAAATGGTGCTCGTGAAGTCGGGACCAATTTGTCCGAAAATCCAAGGCTAACACCCCCTTCAAAAAACCAAGTTCTATCATTTTTGGGGGGGAAAAGTCTATTACCCATAAATTTGAAGTCTAATACAAACTAAAAGGGATTGGATATGAACAAGGTTAGAAATCTAAGGCTAATACTCATTTAAAATGGGGATCGTCGAGTCGAGGACCAATTTGTCCGAAAATCCAAGGCTAACACCCCCTTCAAAAAACCAAGTTCTATCATTTTTGGGGGGAAAAAGTCTTTTACCCATTAATTTGAAGTCTAATACCAACTAAAAGGTATTGGATAAGAACAAGGTTAGAAATATAAGACTAATACTCATTTAAAATGGTGCTCGTGAAGTCAGGACCAATTTGTCCGAAAATCCAAGGCTAACACCCCCTCCAAAAACCAAGTTCTATCATTTTTGGGGGGGAAAAGTCTATTACCCATAAATTTGAAGTCTAATACCAACAAAAAGGGATTGGATATGAACTAGGTTAGAAATCTAAGGCTAATACTCATTTAAAATGGGGCTCGTGAAGTCAGGACCAATTTGTCCGAAAATCCAAGGCTAACACCCCCTCCAAAAACCAAGTTCTATCATTTTGGGGGAAAAAGTCTTTTACCCATAAATTTGAAGTCTAATACCAACTAAAAGGTATTGGATAAGAACAAGGTTAGAAATCTAAGGCTAATACTCATTTGAAATAGGGCTCGTGAAGTCGGGGACCAATTTGTCAGAAAATCCAAGGCTAACACCCCCTCCAAAAACCAAGTTCTATCATTTTCGGGTGAAAAGTCTATTACCCATAAATTTGAAGTCTAAAACCAAAAAAAAAGGGATTGGATATGAACAAGGTTAGAAATCTAAGGCTAATACTCATTTAAAATGGGGCTCGTGAAGTCGGGACCAATTTATCAGAAAATCCAAGGCTAACACCCCCTCCAAAAAACCAAGTTCAATCATGTTTGGGGGAAAAGTCTATTACCCATAAATTTGAAGTCTAATACCAACTAAAAGGGATTGGATATGAACAAGGTTAGAAATATAAGGCTAATACTCATTTAAATGGGGCTCGTCGAATAAGGATCAATTTGTCCGAAAGTCCAAGGCTAACACCCCCTCCAAAAACCAAGTTCTATCATTTTTGGGGGAAAAGTCTATTACCCATAAATTTGAAGTATAATACCAACTAAAAGGTATTGGATATGAACAAGCTTAGAAATCTAAGGCTAATACTCATTTAAAATGGGGCTCGTGAAGTCAGGACCAATTTGTTTGAAAATCCAAGGCTAACACCCCCTCCAAAAACCAAGTTCTATCATTTTGGGGGAAAACGTCTTTTACCCATAAATTTGAAGTCTAATACCAACTAAAAGGTATTGGATAAGAACGAGTTTTGAAATCTAAGGCTAATACTCATTTAAAATGGGGCTCGTGAAGTCGAGGACCAATTTGTCCAGAAAATCCAAGGCTAACACCCCCTCCAAAAACCAAGTTCTATCATTTTGGGGGGCAAAAGTCTATTACCCATAAATTTGAAGTCTAATACCAACAAAAAGGGATTGGATATGAACAAGGTTAGAAATCTAATGCTAATACTCATTTAAAATGGGGCTCGTCAAGTCGGGGACCAATTTGTCAGAAAATCCAAGGCTAACTCCCCCTCCAAAAAACCAAGTTCTATCATTTTTCGGGTGAAAAGTCTATTACCCATAAATTTGAAGTCTAATACCAAAAAAAAAGGGATTGGATATGAACAAGGTTAGAAATCTAAGGCTAATACTCATTTAAAATGGGGCTCGTGAAGTCAGGACCAATTTGTCCGAAAATCCAAGGCTAACACCCCCTCCAAAAACCAAGTTCTATCATTTTGGGGGAAAAAGTCTATTACCCATAAATTTGAAGTCTAATACCAACAAAAAGGGATTGGATATGAACAAGGTTAGAAATCTAATGCTAATACTCATTTAAAATGGGGCTCGTCAAGTCAGGACCAATTTGTCCGAAAATCCAAGGCTAACTCCCCCTCCAAAAACCAAGTTCTATCATTTTCGGGTGAAAAGTCTATTACCCATAAATTTGAAGTCTAATACCAAAAAAAAAGGGATTGGATAAGAACAAGGTTAGAAATCTAAGGCTAATACTCATTTAAAATGGGGCTCGTGAAGTCAGGACCAATTTATCCGAAAATCCAAGGCTCACACCCCCTCCAAAAACCAAGTTCTATCATTTTGGGGGAAAAAGTCTATTACCCATAAATTTGAAGTCTAATACCAACAAAAAGGGATTGGATATGAACAAGGTTAGAAATCTAATGCTAATACTCATTTAAAATGGGGCTCGTCAAGTCAGGACCAATTTGTCCGAAAATCCAAGGCTAACTCCCCCTCCAAAAACCAAGTTCTATCATTTTCGGGTGAAAAGTCTATTACCCATAAATTTGAAGTCTAATACCAAAAAAAAAGGGATTGGATATGAACAAGGTTATAAATCTAAGGCTAATACTCATTTGAAATGGGGCTCGTGAAGTCAGGACCAATTTATCCGAAAATCCAAGGCTAACACCCCCTCCAAAAACCAAGTTCAATCATTTTTGGGGGAAAAGTCTATTACCCATAAATTTGAAGTCTAATACCAACTAAAAGGGATTGCATATGAACAAGGTTAGAAATCTAAGGCTAATACTCAATTAAAATGGGGCTCGTGAAGTCAGGACCAATTTATCCGAAAATCCAAGGCTAACACCCCCTCCAAAAACCAAGTTCAATCATTTTTGGGGGAAAAGTCTATTACCCATAAATTTGAAGTCTAATACCAACTAAAAGGGATTGCATATGAACAAGGTTAGAAATCTAAGGCTAATACTTATTTAAAATGGGGCTTGTCAAGTCAAGACCAATTTGTCCGAAAATCCAAGGCTAACACCCCCTCCAAAAACGAAGTTCAATCATGTTTGGGGGAAAAGTCTATTACCCATAAATTTGAAGTCTAATACCAACTACAAGGGATTGGATATGAACAAGGTTAGAAATCTAAGGCTAATACACATTTAAAATGGGGCTCGTCGAGTCAGGAACAATTTGTCCGAAAATCCAAGGCTAACACCCCCTCCAAAAACCAAGTTCTATCATTTTGGGGGAAAAAGTCTTTTACCCATTAATTTGAAGTCTAATACCAACTAAAAGGTATTGGATAAGAACAAGGTTAGAAATATAAGACTAATACTCATTTAAAATGGTGCTCGTGAAGTCAGGACCAATTTGTCCGAAAATCCAAGGCTAACACCCCCTCCAAAAACCAAGTTCTATCATTTTGGGGGGAAAAGTCTATTACCCATAAATTTGAAGTCTAATTCCAACAAAAAGGGATTGGATATGAACAAGGTTAGAAATTTAAGGCTAATACTCATTTAAAATGGGGCTCCTGAAGTCAGGACCAATTTGTCCGAAAATCCAAGGCTAACACCCCCTCCAAAAACCAAGTTCAATCATGTTTGGGGGAAAAGTCTATTACCCATAAATTTGAAGTCTAATACCAACTAAAAGGTATTGGATATGAACAAGGTTAGAAATATAAGGCTAATACTCATTTAAATGGGGCTCGTCGAATAAGGATCAATTTGTCCGAATGTCCAAGGCTAACACCCCCTCCAAAAACCAAGTTCTATCATTTTTGGGGGAAAAGTCTATTACCCATAAATTTGAAGTCTAATACCAAATAAAAGGGCTTGTATGTGAACAAGGTTATAAATCTAAGGCTAATACTCATTTAAAATGGGGCTCATGAAGTCAGGACCAATTTGTCCGAAAATCCAAGGCTAACACCCCCTCCAAAAACCAAGTTCTATCATTTTGGGGGGAAAAGTCTATTACCCATAAATTTGAAGTCTAATACCAAGTAAAAGGGCTTGTATGTGAACAAGGTTATAAATCTAAGGCTAATACTCATTTAAAATGGGGCTCATGAAGTCAGGACCAATTTGTCCGAAAATCCAAGGCTAACACCCCCTCTAAAAACCAAGTTCTATCATTTTGGGGGGAAAAGTCTATTACCTATAAATTTGAAGTCTAATACCAACAAAAAGGGATTGGATATGAACAAGGTTAGAAATATAAGACTAATACTCATTTAAAATGGTGCTCGTGAAGTCACGACCAATTTGTCCGAAAATCCAAGGCTAACACCCCCTCCAAAAACCAAGTTCTATCATTTTGGGGGGAAAAGTCTATTACCCATAAATTTGAAGTCTAATACCAACAAAAAGGGATTGTATATGAACAAGGTTAGAAATATAAGACTAATACTCATTTAAAATGGGGCTCGTGAAGTCAGGACCAATTTGTCCGAAAATCCAAGGCTAACACCCCCTCCAAATACCAAGTTCTATCATTTTGGGGGGAAAAGTCTATTACCCATAAATTTGAAGTCTAATACCAAGTAAAAGGGCTTGTATATGAACAAGGTTAGAAATATAAGGCTAATACTCATTTAAAATGGGGCTCCTGAAGTCAGGAACAATTTGTCCGAAAATCCAAGGCTAACACCCCCTCCAAAAACCAAGTTCTATCATTTTGGGGGAAAAAGTCTTTTACCCATTAATTTGAAGTCTAATACCAACTAAAAGGTATTGGATAAGAACAAGGTTATAAATATTAGACTAATACTCATTTAAAATGGTGGTCGTGAAGTCAGGACCAATTTGTCCGAAAATCCAAGGCTAACACCCCCTCCAAAAACCAAGTTCTATCATTTTGGGGGGAAAAGTCTATTACCCATAAATTTGAAGTCTAATTCCAACAAAAAGGGATTGGATATGAACAAGGTTAGAAATCTAAGGCTAATACTCATTTAAAATGGGGCTCGTGAAGTCAGGACCAATTTGTCCGAAAATCCAAGGCTAACACCCCCTCCAAAAACCAAGTTCAATCATGTTTGGGGGAAAAGTCTATTACCCATAAATTTGAAGTCTAATACCAACTAAAAGGTATTGGATATGAACAAGGTTAGAAATATAAGGCTAATACTCATTTAAATGGGGCTCGTCGAATAAGGATCAATTTGTCCGAATGTCCAAGGCTAACACCCCCTCCAAAAACCAAGTTCTATCATTTTCGGGGGAAAAGTCTATTACCCATAAATTTGAAGTCTAATACCAAATAAAAGGGCTTGTATGTGAACAAGGTTATAAATCTAAGGCTAATACTCATTTAAAATGGGGCTCATGAAGTCAGGACCAATTTGTCCGAAAATCCAAGGCTAACACCCCCTCCAAAAACCAAGTTCTATCATTTTGGGGGGAAAAGTCTATTACCCATAAATTTGAAGTCTAATACCAAGTAAAAGGGCTTGTATATGAACAAGGTTAGAAATATAAGGCTAATACTCATTTAAAATGGGGCTCTGAAGTCGGGGAACAATTTGTCCGAAAATCCAAGGCTAACACCCCCTCCAAAAACCAAGTTCTATCATTTTGGGGGAAAAAGTCTTTTACCCATTAATTTGAAGTCTAATACCAACTAAAAGGGATTGGATATGAACAAGGTTAGAAATATAAGACTAATACTCATTTAAAATGGTGCTCGTGAAGTCACGACCAATTTGTCCGAAAATCCAAGGCTAACACCCCCTCCAAAAACCAAGTTCTATCATTTTGGGGGGAATAGTCTATTACCCATAAATTTGAAGTCTAATACCAACAAAAAGGGATTGGATATGAACAAGGTTAGAAATATAAGACTAATACTCATTTAAAATGGGGCTCATGAAGTCAGGACCAATTTGTCCGAAAATCCAAGGCTAACACCCCCTCCAAATACCAAGTTCTATCATTTTGGGGGGAAAAGTCTATTACCCATAAATTTGAAGTCTAATACCAAGTAAAAGGGCTTGTATATGAACAAGGTTAGAAATATAAGGCTAATACTCATTTAAAATGGGGCTCTCGAAGTCGGGGAACAATTTGTCCAGAAAATCCAAGGCTAACACCCCCTCCAAAAACCAAGTTCTATCATTTTGGGGGAAAATGTCTTTTACCCATTAATTTGAAGTCTAATACCAACTAAAAGGTATTGAATAAGAACAAGGTTAGAAATATAAGACTAATACTCATTTAAAATGGTGCTCGTGAAGTCAGGACCAATTTGTCCGAAAATCCAAGGCTAACACCCCCTCCAAAAACCAAGTTCTATCAATTTGGGGGGAAAAGTCTATTACCCATAAATTTGAAGTCTAATTCCAACAAAAAGGGATTGGATATGAACAAGGTTAGAAATCTAAGGCTAATACTCATTTAAAATGGGGCTCTCAAGTCGGGGACCAATTTGTCCAGAAAATCCAAGGCTAACACCCCCTCCAAAAACCAAGTTCAATCATGTTTGGGGGAAAAGTCTATTACCCATAAATTTGAAGTCTAATACCAACTAAAAGGTATTGGATATGAACAAGGTTAGAAATATAAGGCTAATACTCATTTAAATGGGGCTCGTCGAATAAGGATCAATTTGTCCGAATGTCCAAGGCTAACACCCCCTCCAAAAACCAAGTTCTATCATTTTTGGGGGAAAAGTCTATTACCCATAAATTTGAAGTCTAATACCAAATAAAAGGGCTTGTATGTGAACAAGGTTATAAATCTAAGGCTAATACTCATTTAAAATGGGGCTCATGAAGTCGGGACCAATTTGTCCAGAAAATCCAAGGCTAACACCCCCTCCAAAAACCAAGTTCTATCATTTTGGGGGGAAAAGTCTATTACCCATAAATTTGAAGTCTAATACCAAGTAAAAGGGCTTGTATATGAACAAGGTTAGAAATATAAGGCTAATACTCATTTAAAATGGGGCTCCTGAAGTCAGGAACAATTTGTCCGAAAAATCCAAGGCTAACACCCCCTCCAAAAACCAAGTTCTATCATTTTGGGGGGAAAAAGTCTTTACCCATTAATTTGAAGTCTAATACCAACTAAAAGGTATTGGATAAGAACAAGGTTAGAAATATAAGACTAATACTCATTTAAAATGGTGCTCGTGAAGTCAGGACCAATTTGTCCGAAAATCCAAGGCTAACACCCCCTCCAAAAACCAAGTTCTATCATTTTGGGGGGAAAAGCCTATTACCCATAAATTTGAAGTCTAATACCAACAAAAAGGGATTGGATATGAACAAGGTTAGAAATATAAGACTAAAACTCATTTAAAATGGGGCTCGTGAAGTCAGGACCAATTTGTCCGAAAATCCAAGGCTAACACCCCCTCCAAAAACCAAGTTCAATCATGTTTGGGGGAAAAGTCTATTACCCATAAATTTGAAGTCTAATACCAACTAAAAGGTATTGGATATGAACAAGGTTAGAAATATAAGGCTAATACTCATTTAAATGGGGCTCGTCGAATAAGGATCAATTTGTCCGAATGTCCAAGGCTAACACCCCCTCCAAAAACCAAGTTCTATCATTTTTGGGGGAAAAGTCTATTACCCATAAATTTGAAGTCTAATACCAAATAAAAGGGCTTGTATGTGAACAAGGTTATAAATCTAAGGCTAATACTCATTTAAAATGGGGCTCATGAAGTCAGGACCAATTTGTCCCAGAAAATCCAAGGCTAACACCCCCTCCAAAAACCAAGTTCTATCATTTTTGGGGGGGAAAAGTCTATTACCCATAAATTTGAAGTCTAATACCAAGTAAAAGGGCTTGTATATGAACAAGGTTAGAAATATAAGGCTAATACTCATTTAAAATGGGGCTCCTGAAGTCAGGAACAATTTGTCCGAAAATCCAAGGCTAACACCCCCTCCAAAAACCAAGTTCTATCATTTTGGGGGAAAAAGTCTTTTACCCATTAATTTGAAGTCTAATACCAACAAAAAGGGATTGGATATGAACAAGGTTAGAAATATAAGACTAATACTCATTTAAAATGGTGCTCGTGAAGTCACGACCAATTTGTCCGAAAATCCAAGGCTAACACCCCCTCCAAAAACCAAGTTCTATCATTTTGGGGGGAATAGTCTATTACCCATAAATTTGAAGTCTAATACCAACAAAAAGGGATTGGATATGAACAAGGTTAGAAATATAAGACTAATACTCATTTAAAATGGGGCTCGTGAAGTCGGGACCAATTTGTCAGAAAATCCAAGGCTAACACCCCCTCCAAATACCAAGTTCTATCATTTTGGGGGGAAAAGTCTATTACCCATAAATTTGAAGTCTAATACCAAGTAAAAGGGCTTGTATATGAACAAGGTTAGAAATATAAGGCTAATACTCATTTAAAATGGGGCTCTCGAGTCGGGAACAATTTGTCCGAAAATCCAAGGCTAACACCCCCTCCAAAAACCAAGTTCTATCATTTTTGGGGGGAAAAAGTCTTTTACCCATTAATTTGAAGTCTAATACCAACAAAAAGGGATTGGATATGAACAAGGTTAGAAATATAAGACTAATACTCATTTAAAATGGTGCTCGTGAAGTCACGACCAATTTGTCCGAAAATCCAAGGCTAACACCCCCTCCAAAAACCAAGTTCTATCATTTTGGGGGGAATAGTCTATTACCCATAAATTTGAAGTCTAATACCAACAAAAAGGGATTGGATATGAACAAGGTTAGAAATATAAGACTAATACTCATTTAAAATGGGGCTCGTGAAGTCAGGACCAATTTGTCCGAAAATCCAAGGCTAACACCCCCTCCAAATACCAAGTTCTATCATTTTGGGGGGAAAAGTCTATTACCCATAAATTTGAAGTCTAATACCAAGTAAAAGGGCTTGTATATGAACAAGGTTAGAAATATAAGGCTAATACTCATTTAAAATGGGGCTCCTGAAGTCAGGAACAATTTGTCCGAAAATCCAAGGCTAACACCCCCTCCAAAAACCAAGTTCTATCATTTTTGGGGGAAAATGTCTTTACCCATTAATTTGAAGTCTAATACCAACTAAAAGGTATTGAATAAGAACAAGGTTAGAAATATAAGACTAATACTCATTTAAAATGGTGCTCGTGAAGTCGGGACCAATTTGTCCAGAAAATCCAAGGCTAACACCCCCTCCAAAAAACCAAGTTCTATCAATTTTGGGGGGAAAAGTCTATTACCCATAAATTTGAAGTCTAATTCCAACAAAAAGGGATTGGATATGAACAAGGTTAGAAATCTAAGGCTAATACTCATTTAAAATGGGGCTCTCGAAGTCGGGGACCAATTTGTCCGAAAATCCAAGGCTAACACCCCCTCCAAAAACCAAGTTCAATCATGTTTTGGGGGAAAAGTCTATTACCCATAAATTTGAAGTCTAATACCAACTAAAAGGTATTGGATATGAACAAGGTTAGAAATATAAGGCTAATACTCATTTAAATGGGGCTCGTCGAATAAGGATCAATTTGTCCGAATGTCCAAGGCTAACACCCCCTCCAAAAACCAAGTTCTATCATTTTTTGGGGGGAAAAGTCTATTACCCATAAATTTGAAGTCTAATACCAAATAAAAGGGCTTGTATGTGAACAAGGTTATAAATCTAAGGCTAATACTCATTTAAAATGGGGCTCATGAAGTCAGGACCAATTTGTCCGAAAATCCAAGGCTAACACCCCCTCCAAAAACCAAGTTCTATCATTTTGGGGGGAAAAGTCTATTACCCATAAATTTGAAGTCTAATACCAAGTAAAAGGGCTTGTATATGAACAAGGTTAGAAATATAAGGCTAATACTCATTTAAAATGGGGCTCCTGAAGTCAGGAACAATTTGTCCGAAAATCCAAGGCTAACACCCCCTCCAAAAACCAAGTTCTATCATTTTGGGGGGAAAAAGTCTTTTACCCATTAATTTGAAGTCTAATACCAACTAAAAGGTATTGGATAAGAACAAGGTTAGAAATATAAGACTAATACTCATTTAAAATGGTGCTCGTGAAGTCAGGACCAATTAGTCCGAAAATCCAAGGCTAACACCCCCTCCAAAAACCAAGTTCTATCATTTTGGGGGGAAAAGCCTATTACCCATAAATTTGAAGTCTAATACCAACAAAAAGGGATTGGATATGAACAAGGTTAGAAATATAAGACTAAAACTCATTTAAAATGGGGCTCGTGAAGTCAGGACCAATTTGTCCGAAAATCCAAGGCTAACACCCCCTCCAAAAACCAAGTTCAATCATGTTTGGGGGAAAAGTCTATTACCCATAAATTTGAAGTCTAATACCAACTAAAAGGTATTGGATATGAACAAGGTTAGAAATATAAGTCTAATACTCATTTAAATGGGGGCTCGTCGAATAAGGATCAATTTGTCCAGAATGTCCAAGGCTAACACCCCCTCCAAAAACCAAGTTCTATCATTTTTGGGGGAAAAGTCTATTACCCATAAATTTGAAGTCTAATACCAAATAAAAGGGCTTGTATGTGAACAAGGTTATAAATCTAAGGCTAATACTCATTTAAAATGGGGCTCATGAAGTCGGGGACCAATTTGTCCAAAAATCCAAGGCTAACACCCCCTCCAAAAACCAAGTTCTATCATTTTGGGGGGAAAAGTCTATTACCCATAAATTTGAAGTCTAATACCAAGTAAAAGGGCTTGTATATGAACAAGGTTAGAAATATAAGGCTAATACTCATTTAAAATGGGGCTCCTGAAGTCAGGAACAATTTGTCCGAAAATCCAAGGCTAACACCCCCTCCAAAAACCAAGTTCTATCATTTTGGGGGAAAAAGTCTTTTACCCATTAATTTGAAGTCTAATACCAACTAAAAGGTATTGGATAAGAACAAGGTTAGAAATATAAGACTAATACTCATTTAAAATGGTGCTCGTGAAGTCACGACCAATTTGTCCGAAAATCCAAGCCTAACACCCCCTCCAAAAACCAAGTTCTATCATTTTGGGGGGAAAAGCCTATTACCCATAAATTTGAAGTCTAATACCAACAAAAAGGGATTGGATATGAACAAGGTTAGAAATATAAGACTAAAACTCATTTAAAATGGGTTCGTGAAGTCAGGACCAATTTGTCCGAAAATCCAAGGCTAACACCCCCTCCAAAAACCAAGTTCAATCATGTTTGGGGGAAAAGTCTATTACCCAAATATTTGAAGTCTAATACCAACAAAAAGGGATTGGATATGAACAAGGTTAGAAATATAAGACTAATACTCATTTAAAATGGGGCTCGTGAAGTCAGGGCCAATTTGTCCGAAAATCCAAGGCTAACACCCCCTCCAAAAACCAAGTTCAATCATGTTTGGGGGAAAAGTCTATTACCCATAAATTTGAAGTCTAATACCAACTAAAAGGTATTGGATATGAACAAGGTTAGAAATATAAGGCTAATACTCATTTAAATGGGGCTCGTCGAATAAGGATCAATTTGTCCGAATGTCCAAGGCTAACACCCCCTCCAAAAACCAAGTTCTATCATTTTTGGGGGAAAAGTCTATTACCCATAAATTTGAAGTCTAATACCAAATAAAAGGGCTTGTATGTGAACAAGGTTATAAATCTAAGGCTAATACTCATTTAAAATGGGGCTCATGAAGTCAGGACCAATTTGTCCGAAAATCCAAGGCTAACACCCCCTCCAAAAACCAAGTTCTATCATTTTAGGGGGAAAAGTCTATTACCCATAAATTTGAAGTCTAATACCAAGTAAAAGGGCTTGTATATGAACAAGGTTATAAATATAAGGCTAATACTCATTTAAAATGGGGCTCCTGAAGTCAGGAACAATTTGTCCGAAAATCCAAGGCTAACACCCCCTCCAAAAACCAAGTTCTATCATTTTGGGGGAAAAAGTCTTTTACCCATTAATTTGAAGTCTAATACCAACTAAAAGGTATTGGATAAGAACAAGGTTAGAAATATAAGACTAATACTCATTTTAAATGGTGCTCGTGAAGTCAGGACCAATTTGTCCGAAAATCCAAGGCTAACACCCCCTCCAAAAACCAAGTTCTATCATTTTGGGGGGGAAAGTCTATTACCCATAAATTTGAAGTCTAATACCAACAAAAAGGGATTGGATATGAACAAGGTTAGAAATCTAAGGCTAATACTCATTTAAAATGGGGCTTGTGAAGTCAGGACCAATTTGTCCGAAAATCCAAGGCTAACACCCCCTCCAAAAACCAAGTTCAATCATGTTTGGGGGAAAAGTCTATTACCCATAAATTTGAAGTCTAATACCAACTAAAAGGGATTGGATATGAACAAGGTTAGAAATCTAAGGCTAATACTCATTTAAATGGGGCTCGTCGAATAAGGATCAATTTGTCCGAAAGTCCAAGGCTAACACCCCCTCCAAAAACCAAGTTCTATCATTTTTGGGGGAAACGTCTATTACCCATAAATTTGAAATCTAATACCAACTAAAAGGGCTTGGATATGAACAAGGTTATAAATCTAAGGCTAATACTCATTTAAAATGGGGCTCATGAAGTCAGGACCAATTTGTCCGAAAATCCAAGGCTAACACCCCCTCCAAAAACCAAGTTCTATCATTTTGGGGGGAAAAGTCTATTACCCATAATTTTGAAGTCTAATACCAACCAAAAGGGATTGGATATGAACAAGGTTAGAAATCTAAGGCTAATACTCATTTAAAATGGGGCTCGTGAAGTCAGGACCAATTTGTCCGAAAATCCAAGGCTAACACCCCCTCCAAAAACCAAGTTCTATCATTTTGGGGGGAAAAGTCTATTACCCATAAATTTGAAGTCTAATACCAACAAAAAGGGATTGGATATGAACAAGGTTAGAAATCTAAGGCTAATACTCATTTAAAATGGGGCTCGTGCAGTCAGGACTAATTTGTCTGAAAATCCAAGGCTAATACCCCCTCCAAAAACCAAGTTCAATCATGTTTGGGGGAAAAGTCTATTACCCATAAATTTGAAGTCTAATACCAACTAAAAGGGATTGGATATGAACAAGGTTAGAAATATAAGGCTAATACTCATTTAAAATGGGGCTCGTCAAGTCAGGACCAATTTGTTTGAAAATCCAAGGCTAACACCCCCTCCAAAAACCAAGTTATATCATTTTTGGGGAAAAAGTCTTTTACCCATAAATTTGAAGTCTAATACCAACTAAAAGGTATTGGATAAGAACGTGTTTTGAAATCTAAGGCTAATACTCATTTAAAATGGGGCTCGTGAAGTCAGGACCAATTTGTCCGAAAATCCAAGGCTAACACCCCCTCCAAAAACCAAGTTCTATCATTTTGGGGGAAAAAGTCTTTTACCCATAAATTTGAAGTCTAATACCAACTAAAAGGTATTGGATAAGAACGAGTTTTGAAATCTAAGGCTAATACTCATTTAAAATGGGGCTCGTGAGGTCAGGACCAATTTGTCCGAAAATCCAAGGCTAACACCCCCTCCAAAAACCAAGTTCAATCATTTTTGGGGGAAAAGTCTATTACCCATAAATTTGAAGTCTAATACCAACTAAAAGGGATTGCATATGAACAAGGTTAGAAATCTAAGGCTAATACTCATTTAAAATGGGGCTCGTGAAGTCAGGACCAATTTGTCCGAAAATCCAAGGCTAACACCCCCTCCAAAAACTAAGTTCAATCATGTTTGGGGGAAAAGTCTATTACCCATAAATTTGAAGTCTAATACCAACTACAAGGGATTGGATATGAACAAGGTTAGAAATCTAAGCCTAATACTCATTTAAAATGGGGCTTGTGAAGTCAGGACCAATTTGTCCGAAAATCCAAGGCTAACACCCCCTCCAAAAACCAAGTTCAATCATGTTTGGGGGAAAAGTCTATTACCCATAAATTTAAAGTCTAATACCAACTAAAAGGGATTGGATATGAACAAGGTTAGAAATCTAAGGCTAATACTCATTTAAATAGGGCTCGTCGAATAAGGATCAATTTGTCCGAAAGTCCAAGGCTAACACCCCCTCCAAAAACCAAGTTCTATCATTTTTGGGGGAAAAGTCTATTACCCATAAATTTGAAGTCTAATACCAACTAAAAGGGATTGCATATGAACAAGGTTAGAAATCTAAGGCTAATACTCATTTAAAATGGGGCTCGTGAAGTCAGGACCAATTTGTCCGAAAATCCAAGGCTAACACCCCCTCCAAAAACCAAGTTCTATCATTTTGGGGGAAAAAGTCTATTACCCATAAATTTGAAATCTAATACCAACAAAAAGGGATTGGATATGAACAAGGTTAGAAATCTAATGCTAATACTCATTTAAAATGGGGCTCGTCAAGTCAGGACCAATTTGTCCGAAAATCCAAGGCTAACTCCCCCTCCAAAAACCAAGTTCTATCATTTTCGGGTGAAAAGTCTATTACCCATAAATTTGAAGTCTAATACCAAAAAAAAAGCGATTGGATATGAACAAGGTTAGAAATCTAAGGCTAATACTCATTTAAAATGGGGCTCGTGAAGTCAAGACCAATTTGTCCGAAAATCCAAGGGTAACACCCCCTCCAAAAACCAAGTTCAATCATGTTTGGGGGAAAAGTCTATTACCCATAAATTTGAAGTCTAATACCAACTAAAAGGGATTGGATATGAACAAGGTTAGAAATCTAAGGCTAATACTCATTTAAATGGGGCACGTCGAATAAGGATCAATTTGTCCGAATGTCCAAGGCTAACACCCCCTCCAAAAACCAAGTTCTATCATTTTTGGGGGAAAAGTCTATTACCCATAAATTTGAAGTCTAATACCAAATAAAAGGGCTTGTATGTGAACAAGGTTATAAATCTAAGGCTAATACTCATTTAAAATGGGGCTCATGAAGTCAGGACCAATTTGTCCGAAAATCCAAGGCTAACACCTCCTCCAAAAACCAAGTTCAATCATGTTTGGGGGAAAAGTCTATTACCCATAAATTTGAAGTCTAATACCAACTAAAAGGGATTGGATATGAACAAGGTTAGAAATCTAAGGCTAATACTCATTTAAATTGGGCTCGTCGAATAAGGATCAATTTGTCCGAATGTCCAAGGCTAACACCCCCTCCAAAAACGAAGTTCTATCATTTTTGGGGGAAAAGTCTATTACCCATAAATTTGAAGTCTAATACCAAATAAAAGGGCTTGTATGTGAACAAGGTTATAAATCTAAGGCTAATACTCATTTAAAATGGGGCTCATGAAGTCAGGACCAATTTGTCCGAAAATCCAAGGCTAACACCCCCTCCAAAAACCAAGTTCAATCATGTTTGGGGGAAAAGTCTATTACCCATAAATTTAAAGTCTAATACCAACTAAAAGGGATTGGATATGAACAAGGTTAGAAATCTAAGGCTAATACTCGTTTAAATGGGGCTCGTCGAATAAGAATCAATTTGTCCGAAAGTCCAAGGCTAACACCCCCTCCAAAAACCAAGTTCTATCATTTTTGGGGGAAAAGTCTATTACCCATAAATTTGAAGTCTAATACCAACTAAAAGGGCTTGGATATGAACAAGGTTATAAATCTAAGGCTAATACTCATTTAAAATGGGGCTCATGAAGTCAGGACCAATTTGTCCGAAAATCCAAGGCTAACACGCCCTCCAAAAACCAAGTTCTATCATTTTGGGGGGAAAAGTCTATTACCCATAAATTTGAAGTCTAATACCAACAAAAAGGGATTGGATATGAACAAGGTTAGAAATCTAAGGCTAATACTCATTTAAAATGGGGCTCGTGAAGTCGGGACCAATTTGTCCAGAAAATCCAAGGCTAACACCCCCTCCAAAAAACCAAGTTCTATCATTTTGGGGGAAAAAGTCTTTTACCCATAAATTTAAAGTCTAATACCAACTAAAAGGTATTGGATAAGAACAAGGTTAGAAATCTAAGGCTAATACTCATTTGAAATGGGGCTCGTGAAGTCGGGGACCAATTTGTCCGAAAATCCAAGGCTAACACCCCCTCCAAAAACCAAGTTCTATCATTTTCGGGTGAAAAGTCTATTACCCATAAATTTGAAGTCTAAAACCAAAAAAAAGGGATTGGATATGAACAAGGTTAGAAATCTAAGGCTAATACTCATTTAAAATGGGGCTCGTGAAGTCGGGGACCAATTTATCCAGAAAATCCAAGGCTAACACCCCCTCAAAAAACCAAGTTCAATCATGTTTGGGGGGAAAAGTCTATTACCCATAAATTTGAAGTCTAATACCAACTAAAAGGGATTGGATATGAACAAGGTTAGAAATCAAAGGCTAATACTCATTTAAATGGGGCTCGTCGAATAAGGATCAATTTGTCCGAAAGTCCAAGGCTAACACCCCCTCCAAAAACCAAGTTCTATCATTTTTGGGGAAAAAGTCTATTACCCATAAATTTGAAGTATAATACCAACTAAAAGGTATTGGATATGAACAAGCTTAGAAATCTAAGGCTAATACTCATTTAAAATGGGGCTCGTCGAGTCAGGACCAATTTGTCCGAAAATCCAAGGCTAACACCCCCTTCAAAAACCAAGTTCTATCATTTTGGGGGGAAAAGTCTATTACCCATAAATTTGAAGTCTACTACCAACTAAAAGGGATTGGATATGAACAAGGTTAGAATCTAAGGCTAATACTCATTTAAAATGGGGATCGTCGAGTCGGGACCAATTTGTCCCAGAAAATCCAAGGCTAACACCCCCTTCAAAAAACCAAGTTCTATCATTTTTGGGGGGGGAAAAGTCTATTACCCATAAATTTGAAGTCTAATACCAACAAAAAGGGATTGGATATGAACAAGGTTAGAAATCTAAGGCTAATACTCATTTAAAATGGGGCTCGTGCAGTCAGGACTAATTTGTCCGAAAATCCAAGGCTAACACCCCCTCCAAAAACCAAGTTCAATCATTTTTGGGGGAAAAGTCTATTACCCATAAATTTGAAGTATTATACCAACTAAAAGGTATTAAATATGAACAAGGTTAGAAATCTAAGGCTAATACTCATTTAAAATGGGGCTCGTCAAGTCAGGACCAATTTGTCTGAAAATCCAAGGCTAACACCCCCTCCAAAAACCAAGTTCTATCATTTTGGGGGAAAAAGTCTTTAACCCATAAATTTGAAGTCTAATACCAACTAAAAGGTATTGGATAAGAACAAGGTTATAAATATAAGGCTAATACTCATTAAATGGGGCTCGTGAAGTCAGGACCAATTTGTCCGAAAATCCAAGGCTAACACCCCCTCCAAAAACCAAGTTCTATCATTTTTGGGTGAAAAGTCTATTACCCATAAATTTGAAGTCTAATACCAAAAAAAAGGGATTGGATATGAACAAGGTTAGAAATATAAGGCTAATACTCATTTAAAATGGGGCTCGTGAAGTCAGGACCAATTTATCCGAAAATCCAAGGCGTTACCCCCTCCAAAAACCAAGTTCAATCATGTTTGGGGGAAAAGTCTATTACCCATAAATTTGAAGTCTAATACCAACTAAAAGGGATTGGATATGAACAAGGTTAGAAATCTAAGGCTAATACTCATTTAAATGGGGCTCGTCGAATAAGGATCAATTTGTCCGAAAGTCCAAGGCTAACACCCCCTCCAAAAACCAAGTTCTATCATTTTTGGGGGAAAAGTCTATTACCCATAAATTTGAAGTCTAATACCAACTAAAAGGGCTTGGATATGAACAAGGTTATAAATCTAAGGCTAACACTCATTTAAAATGGGGCTCATGAAGTCAGGACCAATTTGTCCGAAAATCCAAGGCTAACACCCCCTCCAAAAACCAAGTTCTATCATTTTGGGGGGAAAAGTCTATTACCCATAAATTTGAAGTCTAATACCAACAAAAAGGGATTGGATATGAACAAGGTTAGAAATCTAAGGCTAATACTCATTTAAAATGGGGCTCGTGCAGTCAGGACTAATTTGTCCGAAAATCCAAGGCTAACACCCCCTCCAAAAAACAAGTTCAATCATGTTTGGGGGAAAAGTCTATTACCCATAAATTTGAAGTCTAATACCAACAAAAAGGGATTGGATATGAACAAGGTTAGAAATCTAAGGCTAATACTCATTTAAAATGGGGCTCGTGCAGTCAGGACTAATTTGTCCGAAAATCCAAGGCTAACACCCCCTCCAAAAACCAAGTTCAATCATTTTTGGGGGAAAAGTCTATTACCCATAAATTTGAAGTATTATACCAACTAAAAGGTATTAAATATGAACAAGGTTAGAAATCTAAGGCTAATACTCATTTAAAATGGGGCTCGTCAAGTCAGGACCAATTTGTCTGAAAATCCAAGGCTAACACCCCCTCCAAAAACCAAGTTCTATCATTTTGGGGGAAAAAGTCTTTAACCCATAAATTTGAAGTCTAATACCAACTAAAAGGTATTGGATAAGAACAAGGTTATAAATATAAGGCTAATACTCATTAAATGGGGCTCGTGAAGTCAGGACCAATTTGTCCGAAAATCCAAGGCTAACACCCCCTCCAAAAACCAAGTTCTATCATTTTTGGGTGAAAAGTCTATTACCCATAAATTTGAAGTCTAATACCAAAAAAAAGGGATTGGATATGAACAAGGTTAGAAATATAAGGCTAATACTCATTTAAAATGGGGCTCGTGAAGTCAGGACCAATTTATCCGAAAATCCAAGGCGTTACCCCCTCCAAAAACCAAGTTCAATCATGTTTGGGGGAAAAGTCTATTACCCATAAATTTGAAGTCTAATACCAACTAAAAGGGATTGGATATGAACAAGGTTAGAAATCTAAGGCTAATACTCATTTAAATGGGGCTCGTCGAATAAGGATCAATTTGTCCGAAAGTCCAAGGCTAACACCCCCTCCAAAAACCAAGTTCTATCATTTTTTGGGGGAAAAGTCTATTACCCATAAATTTGAAGTCTAATACCAACTAAAAGGGCTTGGATATGAACAAGGTTATAAATCTAAGGCTAACACTCATTTAAAATGGGGCTCATGAAGTCAGGACCAATTTGTCCGAAAATCCAAGGCTAACACCCCCTCCAAAAAACCAAGTTCTATCATTTTTGGGGGGAAAAGTCTATTACCCATAAATTTGAAGTCTAATACCAACAAAAAGGGATTGGATATGAACAAGGTTAGAAATCTAAGGCTAATACTCATTTAAAATGGGGCTCGTGCAGTCAGGACTAATTTGTCCGAAAATCCAAGGCTAACACCCCCTCCAAAAAACAAGTTCAATCATGTTTGGGGGAAAAGTCTATTACCCATAAATTTGAAGTCTAATACCAACAAAAAGGGATTGGATATGAACAAGGTTAGAAATCTAAGGCTAATACTCATTTAAAATGGGGCTCGTGCGGTCAGGACTAATTTGTCCGAAAATCCAAGGCTAACACCCCCTCCAAAAACCAAGTTCAATTATTTTTGGGGGAAAAGTCTATTACCCATAAATTAGAAGTCTAATACCAACTAAAAGGTATTAAATATGAACAAGGTTAGAAATCTAAGGCTAATACTCATTTAAAATGGGGCTCGTCAAGTCAAGACCAATTTGTCTGAAAATCCAAGGCTAACACCCCCTCCAAAAACCAAGTTCTATCATTTTGGGGGAAAAAGTCTTTTACCCATAAATTTGAAGTCTAATACCAACTAAAAGGTATTGGATAAGAACAAGGTTAGAAATCTAAGGCTAATACTCATTTGAAATGGGGCTCGTGAAGTCAGGACCAATTTGTCCGAAAATCCAAGGCTAACACCCCCTCCAAAAACCAAGTTCAATCATTTTTGGGGGAAAAGTCTATTACCCATAAATTTGAAGTTTAATACCAACTAAAAGGGCTTGGATATGAACAAGGTTAGAAATATAAGGCTAATACTCATTTAATATGGGGCTCGTGAAGTCAGGACCAATTTGTCCGAAAATCCAAGGCTAACAACCCCCCTCAAAAACCAAGTTCTATCATATTTGGGGAAAAGTCTATTACCCATAAATTTGAAGTCTAATACCAACTAAAAGGTATTGGATATGAACAAGATTAGAAATCTAAGGCTAATACTCATTTAAAATGGGGATCGTCGAGTCAGGACCAATTTGTCCGAAAATCCAAGGCTAACACCCCCTCCAAAAACCAAGTTCAATCATTTTTGGGGGAAAAGTCTATTACCCATAAATTTTAAGTCTAATACCAACAAAAAGGGATTGGATATGAACAAGGATAGAAATCTAAGGCTAATACTCATTTCAAAATGGGGCTCGTCAAGTCGGGGACCAATTTGTCTGAAAATCCAAGGCTAACACCCCCTCCAAAAACCAAGTTCTATCATTTTGGGGAAAAAGTCTTTTACCCATTAATTTGAAGTCTAATACCAACTAAAAGGTATTGTATAAGAACAAGGTTATAAATCTAAGTCTAATACTCATTTAAAATGGGGCTCGTGAAGTCAGGAACAATTTGTCCGAAAATCCAAGGCTAACAACCCCTCCAAAAACCAAGTTCTATCATTTTGGGGGGAAAAGTCTATTACTCATAAATTTGAAGTCTAATACCAACTAAAAGGGCTTGGATATGAACAAGGTTAGAAATATAAGGCTAATACTCATTTAAAATGGGGCTCGTGAAGTCAGGACCAACTTGTCCGAAAATCCAAGGCTAACACCCCCCCAAAAACCAAGTTCTATCATTTTGGGGGGAAAAGTCTATTACCCATAAATTTGAAGTCTAATGCCAACAAAAAGGGATTGGATATGAACAAGGTTAGAAATCTAAGGCTAATACTCATTTAAAATGGGGCTCGTCGAGTCAGGACCAATTTGTCCGAAAATCCAAGGCTAACACCCCCTCCAAAAACCAAGTTCTATTATTTTTGGGGGAAAAGTCTATTACCCATAAATTTGAAGTCTAATACCAACTAAAAGGGCTTGGATATGAACAAGGTTAGAAATATAAGGCTAATACTCATTTAAAATGGGGCTCGTGAAGTCGGGACCAATTTGTCCGAAAATCCAAGGCTAACACCCCCCCCAAAAAACCAAGTTCTATCATTTTTGGGGGGAAAAGTCTATTACCCATAAATTTGAAGTCTAATACCATCTAAAAAGGGATTGGATATGAACAAGGTTAGAAATTTAAGGCTAATACTCATTTAAAATTGGGGCTCGTCGAGTCGGGACCAATTTGTCCGAAAATCCAAGGCTAACACCCCCTCCAAAAACCAAGTTCTATCATTTTTGGGGGGGAAAAGTCTATTACCCATAAATTTGAAGTCTAATACCAACTAAAAGGGCTTGGATATGAACAAGGTTAGAAATATAAGGCTAATACTCATTTAAAATGGGGCTCGTGAAGTCGGGACCAATTTGTCACGAAAATCCAAGGCTAACACCCCTCCCAAAAACCAAGTTCTATCATTTTGGGGGGAAAAAGTCTATTACCCATAAATTTGAAGTTTAATACCATCTAAAAGGTATTGGATATGAACTAGGTTAGAAATCTAAGGCTAATACTCATTTAAAATGGGGCTCGTGAAGTCGGGACCAATTTGTCAGAAAATCCAAGGTTAACACCCCCTCCAAAAACCAAGTTCTATCATTTTTGGGGGGAAAAGTCTATTACCCATAAATTTGAAGTCTAATACCAACTAAAATGGATTGGATATGAAACAAAGTTTAGAAATATAAGGCTAATACTCATTTAAATGGGGGCTCGTCGAATAAGGATCAATTTGTCAGAAAATCCAAGGCTAACACCCCCTCCAAAAACCAAGTTCAATCATTTTTGGGGGAAAAGTCTATTACCCATAAATTTGAAGTTTAATACCAACTAAAAGGGCTTGGATATGAACAAGGTTAGAAATATAAGGCTAATACTCATTTAATATGGGGCTCGTGAAGTCAGGACCAATTTGTCCGAAAATCCAAGGCTAACAACCCCCCTCAAAAACCAAGTTCTATCATTTTTGGGGGAAAAGTCTATTACCCATAAATTTGAAGTCTAATACCAACAAAAAGGGATTGGATATGAACAAGGTTAGAAATCTAAGGCTAATACTCATTTAAAATGGGGCTCGTCGAGTGAGGACCAATTTGTCCGAAAATCCAACGCTAACACCCCCTCCAAAAACCAAGTTCTATCATTTTGGCGGGAAAAGTCTATTACCCATAAATTTGAATTCTAATACCAACCAAAAGGGATTGGATATGAACAAGGTTTGAAATCTAAGGCTAATACTCATTTAAAATGGGGCTCGTGAAGTCAGGACCAATTTGTCCGAAAATCCAAGGCTAACACCCCCTCCAAAAACCAAGTTCTATCATTTTGGGGGGAAAAGTCTATTACCCATAAATTTGAAGTCTAATACCATCAAAAAGGGATTGCATATGAACAAGGTTAGAAATCTAAGGATAATACTCATTTAAAATGGGGCTCGTCGAGTCAGGACCAATTTGTCCGAAAATCCAAGGCTAACACCCCCTCCAAAAACCCAGTTCTATCATTTTGGGGGAAAAAGTCTATTACCCATAAATTTGAAGTCTAATACCAACAAAAAGGGATTGGATATGAACAAGGTTAGAAATATAAGGCTAATACTCATTTAAAATGGGGCTCGTCGAGTGATGACCAATTTGTCCGAAAATCCAAGGCTAACACCCCCTCCAAAAACCAAGTTCAATCACTTTTGGGGGAAAAGTCTATTACCCATAAATTTGAAGTCTAATACCAACTAAAAGGGATTGGATATGAACAAGGTTAGAAATCTAAGGCTAATACTCATTTAAAATGGGGCTCGTCGAGTGAGGACCAATTTGTCCGAAAATCCAAGTCTAACACCCCCTCCAAAAACCAAGTTCAATCACTTTTGGGGGAAAAGTCTATTACCCATAAATATGAAGTCTAATACCAACTAAAAGGTATTGGATATGAACAAGGTTAGAAATATAAGGCTAATACTCATTTAAAATGGGGCTCGTCGAGTCAGGAACAATTTGTCCGAAAATCCAAGGCTAACACCCCCTCCAAAAACCAAGTTCTATCATTTTGAGGGGGAAAAGTCTATTACCCATAAATTTGAAGTCTAATACCAACAAAAAGGGATTGGATATGAACAAGGTTAGAAATGTAAGGCTAATACTCATTTAAAATGGGGCTCGTCGAGTCAGGAACAATTTGTCCGAAAATCCAAGGCTAACACCCCCTCCAAAAACCAAGTTCTATCATTTTGAGGGGAAAAGTCTATTACCCATAAATTTGAAGTCTAATACCAACAAAAAGGGATTGGATATGAACAAGGTTATAAATGTAAGGCTAATACTCATTTGAAATGGGGCTCGTGAGTCAGGACCAATTTGTCCGAAAATCCAAGGCTAACACCCCCTCCAAAAACCAAGTTCTATCATTTTCGGGTGAAAAGTCTATTACCCATAAATTTGAAGTCTAATACCAAAAAAAAGGGATTGGATATGAACAAGGTTAGAAATCTAAGGCTAATACTCATTTAAAATGGGGCTCGTCAAGTCAGGACCAATTTGTCTGAAAATCCAAGGCTAACACCCCCTCCAAAAACCAAGTTCTATCATTTTGGGGGGAAAAGTCTATTACCCATAAATTTGAAGTCTAATACCATCAAAAAGGGATTGGATATGAACAAGGTTAGAAATCTAAGGCTAATACTCATTTAAAATGGGGCTCGTCGAGTCAGGACCAATTTGTCCGAAAATCCAAGGCTAACACCCCCTCCAAAAACCAAGTTCTATCATTTTTGGGGGGGAAAAGTCTATTACCCATAAATTTGAAGTCTAATACCATCAAAAAGGGAATTGGATATGAACAAGGTTAGAAATATAAGGCTAATACTCATTTAAAATGGGGGCTCGTCGAGTCGGGGACCAATTTGTCAGAAAATCCAAGGCTAACACCCCCTCCAAAAAACCAAGTTCTATCATTTTGGGGGGAAAAGTCTATTACCCATAAATTTGAAGTCTAATACCAACAAAAAGGGATTGGATATGAACAAGGTTAGAAATCTAAGGCTAATACTCATTTAAAATGGGGCTCGTCGAGTCAGGACCAATTTGTCCAAAAATCCAAGGCTAACAACCCCTCCAAAAACCAAGTTCAATCATGTTTGGGTGAAAAGTCTATTACCCATAAATTTGAAGTCTAATACCAACTAAAAGGGATTGGATATGAACAAGGTTACAAATCTAAGGCTAATACTCATTTAAAATGGGGCTCGTCGAGTGAGGACCAATTTGTCCGAAAATCCAAGGCTAACACCCCCTCCAAAAACCAAGTTCAATCATTTTTGGGGGAATAGTCTATTACCCATAAATATGAAGTCTAATATCAACTAAAAGGTATTGGATATGAACAAGGTTAGAAATATAAGGCTAATACTCATTTAAAATGGGGTTCGTCGAGTCAGGAACAATTTGTCCGAAAATCCAAGGCTAACACCCCCTCCAAAAACCAAGTTCTATCATTTTGGGGGGAAAAGTCTATTACCCATAAATTTGAAGTCTAATACCAACAAAAAGGGATTGGATATGAACAAGGTTATAAATTTAAGGCTAATACTCATTTGAAATGGGGCTCGTGAGTCAGGACCAATTTGTCCGAAAATCCAAGGCTAACACCCCCTCCAAAAACCAAGTTCTATCATTTTCGGGTGAAAAGTCTCTTACCCATAAATTTGAAGTCTAATACCAAAAAAAAGGGATTGGATATGAACAAGGTTAGAAATCTAAGGCTAATACTCATTTAAAATGGGGCTCGTGAAGTCAGGACCAATTTGTCTGAAAATCCAAGGCTAACACCCCCTCCAAAAACCAAGTTCTATCATTTTGGGGAAAAAGTCTTTTACCCATTAATTTGAAGTCTAATACCAACTAAAAGGTATTGGATAAGAACAAGATTAGAAATCTAAGGCTAATACTCCTTTAAAATGGTGCTCGTGAAGTTAGGACCAATTTGTCCGAAAATCCAAGGCTAACACCCCCTCCAAAAACCAAGTTCTATCATTTTGGGGGGAAAAGTCTATTACCCATAAATTTGAACTCTAATATCAACAAAAAGGGATTGGATATGAACAAGGTTAGGAATCTAAGGCTAATACTCATTTAAAATGGGGCTCGTGGAGTGAGGACCAATTTGTCCGAAAATCCAAGGCTAACACCCCCTCCAAAAACCAAGTTCAATCATTTTTGGGGGAAAAGTCTATTACCCATAAATTTGAAGTCTAATACCATCAAAAAGGGATTGTATATGAACAAGGTTAGAAATCTAAGGCTAATACTCATTTAAAATGGGGCTCGTCGAGTCAGGAACAATTTGTCCGAAAATCCAAGGCTAACACCCCCTCCAAAAACCAAGTTCTATCATTTTGAGGGGAAAAGTCTATTACCCATAAATTTGAAGTCTAATACCAACAAAAAGGGATTGGATATGAACAAGGTTAGAAATGTAAGGCTAATACTCATTTAAAATGGGGCTCGTCGAGTCAGGAACAATTTGTCCGAAAATCCAAGGCTAACACCCCCTCCAAAAACCAAGTTCTATCATTTTTGGGGGGAATAGTCTATTACCCATAAATTTGAAGTCTAATACCAACTAAAAGGGCTTGGATATGAACAAGGTTATAAATATAAGTCTAATACTCATTTAATATGGGGGTCGTGAAGTAAGGACCAATTTGTCCGAAAATCCAAGGCTAGCACCCCCCCTCAAAAACCAAGTTCTATCATTTTGGGGGGAAAAGTCTATTACCCATAAATTTAAAGTCTAATACCAACAAAAAGGGATTGGATATGAACAAGTTTAGAAATCTAAGGCTAACAGTCATTTAAAATGGGGCTCGTGAAGTCAGGACCAATTTGTCCGAAAATCCAAGGCTAACACCCCCTCCAAAAACCAAGTTCAATCATGTTTGGGGGGAAAGTCTATTACCCATAAATTTGAAGTCTAATACCAAATAAAACGGATTGTATATGAACAAGGTTACAAATCTAAGGCTAATACTCATTTAAAATGGGGCTCGTCGAGTCAGGAACAATTTGTCCGAAAATCCAAGGCTAACACCCCCTCCAAAAACCAAGTTCTATCATTTTGGGGGAAAAAGTCTTTTACCCATTAATTTGAAGTCTAATACCAACTAAAAGGTATTGGATAAGAACAAGATTAGAAATCTAAGGCTAATACTCATTTAAAATGGTGCTCGTGAAGTTAGGAACAATTTGTTCGAAAATCCAAGGCTAACACCCCCTCCAAAAACCAAGTTCTATCATTTTGAGGGGAAAAGTCTATTACCCATAAATTTGAAGTCTAATACCAACAAAAAGGGATTGGATATGAACAAGGTTAGAAATGTAAGGCTAATACTCATTTAAAATGGGGCTCGTCGAGTCAGGAACAATTTGTCCGAAAATCCAAGGCTAACACCCCCTCCAAAAACCAAGTTCTATCATTTTGAGGAGAAAAGTCTATTACCCATAAATTTGAAGTCTAATACCAACAAAAAGGGATTGGATATGAACAACGTTATAAATGTAAGGCTAATACTCATTTGAAATGGGGCTCGTGAGTCAGAACCAATTTGTCCGAAAATCCAAGGCTAACAGCCCCTCAAAAACCAAGTTCAATCATTTTCGGGTGAAAAGTCTATTACCCATAAATTTGAAGTCTAATACCAACTAAAAGGGATTGGATATGAACAAGGTTAGAAATCTAAGGCTAATACTCATTTAAAATGGGGCTCGTCGAGTGAGGACCAATTTGTCCGAAAATCCAAGGCTAACACCCCCTCCAAAAACCAAGTTCAATCATTTTTGGGGGAAAAGTCTATTACCCATAAATATGAAGTCTAATACCAACTAAAAGGTATTGGATATGAACAAGGTTAGAAATATAAGGCTAATACTCATTTAAAATGGGGCTCGTCGAGTCAGGAACAATTTGTCCGAAAATCCAAGGCTAACACCCCCCCTCAAAAACCAAGTTTTATCATTTTGGGGGGAAAAGTCTATTACCCATAAATTTGAAGTCTAATACCAACTAAAAGGGATTGGATATGAACAAGGTTATAAATTTAAGGCTAATACTCATTCAAAATGGGGCTAGTCGAGACAGGACCAATTTGTCCGAAAATCCAAGGCTAACACCCCCTCCAATAACCAAGTTCTATCATTTTGGGGGGAATAGTCTATTACCCATAAATTTAAAGTCTAATACCAACTAAAAGGGCTTGGATATGAACAAGGTTATAAATATAAGTCTAATACTCATTTAATATGGGGGTCGTGAAGTCAGGACCAATTTGTCCGAAAATCCAAGGCTAGCACCCCCCCTCAAAAACCAAGTTCTATCATTTTGGGGGGAAAAGTCTATTACCCATAAATTTCAAGTCTAATACCAACAAAAAGGGATTGGATATGAACAAGGTTAGAAATCTAAGGCTAATACTCATTTAAAATGGGGCTCGTGAAGTCAGGACCAATTTGTCCGAAAATCCAAGGCTAACACCCCCTCCAAAAACCAAGTTCAATCATGTTTGGGGGGAAAGTCTATTACCCATAAATTTGAAGTCTAATACCAAATAAAACGGATTGGATATGAACAAGGTTACAAATCTAAGGCTAATACTCATTTAAAATGGGGCTCGTCGAGTGAGGACCAATTTGTCCGAAAATCCAAGGCTAACACCCCCTCCAAAAACCAAGTTCAATCATTTTTGGGGGAAAAGTCTATTACCCATAAATTTGAAGTCTAATACCAACTAAAAGGTATTAAATATTAACAAGGTTAGAAATCTAAGGCTAAAACTCATTTAAAATGGGGTTCGTCGAGTCAGGAACAATTTGTCCGAAAATCCAAGGCTAACACCCCCTCCAAAAACCAAGTTCTATCATTTTGGGGGGGAAAGTCTATTACCCATAAATTTGAGTCTAATACCAACAAAAAGGGATTGGATATGAACAAGGTCATAAATGTAAGGCTAATACTCATTTGAAATGGGGCTCGTGAGTCAGGACCAATTTGTCCGAAAATCCAAGGCTAACAACCCCTCCAAAAACCAAGTTCTATCATTTTCGGGTGAAAAGTCTATTACCCATAAATTTGAAGTCTAATACCAAAAAAAAGGGATTGGATATGAACAAGGTTAGAAATATAAGGCTAATACTCATCTAAAATGGGGCTCGTCAAGTCAGGACCAATTTGTCTGAAAATCCAAGGCTAACACCCCCTCCAAAAACCAAGTTCTATCATTTTGAGGGGAAAAGTCTATTACCCATAAATTTGAAGTCTAATACCAAAAAAAAGGGATTGGATATGAACAAGGTTATAAATGTAAGGCTAATACTCATTTGAAATGGGGCTCGTGAGTCAGGACCAATTTGTCCGAAAATCCAAGGCTAACAACCCCTCCAAAAACCAAGTTCTATCATTTTCGGGTGAAAAGTCTATTACCCATAAATTTGAAGTCTAATACCAAAAAAAAGGGATTGGATATGAACAAGGTTAGAAATCTAAGGCTAATACTCATCTAAAACGGGGCTCGTCAAGTCAGGACCAATTTGTCTGAAAATCCAAGGCTAACACCCCCTCCAAAAACCAAGTTCTATCATTTTGAGGGGAAAAGTCTATTACCCATAAATTTAAAGTCTAATACCAACAAAAAGGGATTGGATATGAACAAGGTTATAAATGTAAGGCTAATACTCATTTGAAATGGGGCTCGTAAGTCAGGACCAATTTGTCCGAAAATCCAAGGCTAACACCCCCCCAAAAACCAAGTTCTATCATTTTGGGGGGAAAAGTCTATTACCCATAAATTTGAAGTCTAATACCATCAAAAAGGGATTGGATATGAACAAGGTTAGAAATATAAGGCTAATACTCATTTAAAATGGGGCTCGTCGAGTCAGGACCAATTTGTCCGAAAATCCAAGGCTAACACCCCCTCCAAAAACCAAGTTCTATCATTTTGGGGGGAAAAGTCTATTACCCATAAATTTGAAGTCTAATACCAACTAAAAGGGATTGGATATGAAAAAGGTTAGAAATATAAGGCTAATACTCATTTAAATGGGGCTCGTCGAATAAGGATCAATTTGTCCGAAAATCCAAGGCTAACACCCCCTCAAAAACCAAGTTCAATCATTTTTGGGGGAAAAGTCTATTACCCATAAATTTGAAGTCTAATACCAACAAAAAGGGATTGGGTATGAACAAGGTTATAAATGTAAGGCTAATACTCATTTGAAATGGGGCTCGTGAGTCAGGACCAATTTGTCCGAAAATCCAAGGCTAACAACCCCTCCAAAAACCAAGTTCTATCATTTTCGGGTGAAAAGTCTATTACCCATAAATTTGAAGTCTAATACCAAAAAAAAGGGATTGGATATGAACAAGGTTAGAAATGTAAGGCTAATACTCATTTAAAATGGGGCTCGTCGAGTCAGGACCAACTTGTCCGAAAATCCAAGGCTAATACCCCCCCTCAAAAACCAAGTTCTATCATTTTGGGGGGAAAAGTCTATTACCCATAAATTTGAAGTCTAATACCAACAAAAAGGGATTGGATATGAACAAGGTTAGAAATCTAAGGCTAATACTCATTTAAAATGGGGCTCGTGAAGTCAGGACCAATTTGTCCGAAAATCCAAGGCTAACACCCCCTCAAAAAACCAAGTTCAATCATGTTTGGGGGGAAAGTCTATTACCCATAAATTTGAAGTCTAATACCAAATAAAAGGGATTGGATATGAACAAGGTTACAAATCTAAGGCTAATACTCATTTAAAATGGGGCTCGTCGAGTGAGGACCAATTTGTCCGAAAATCCAAGGCTAACACCCCCTCCAAAAACCAAGTTCAATCATTTTTGGGGGAAAAGTCTATTACCCATAAATTTGAAGTCTAATACCAACTAAAAGGTATTGAATATGAACAAGGTTAGAAATCTAAGGCTAAAACTCATTTAAAATGGGGTTCGTCGAGTCAGGAACAATTTGTCCGAAAATCCAAGGCTAACACCCCCTCCAAAAACCAAGTTCTATCATTTTAGGGGGGAAAGTCTATTACCCATAAATTTGAAGTCTAATACCAACTAAAAGGGATTGGATATGAACAAGGTTATAAATGTAAGGCTAATACTCATTTAAAATGGGGCTCGTCGAGTCAGGACCAATTTGTCCGAAAATCCAAGGCTAACACCCCCTCCAAAAACCAAGTTCTATCATTTTCGGGTGAAAAGTCTATTACCCATAAATTTGAAGTCTAATACCAAAAAAAAGGGATTGGATATGAACAAGGTTAGAAATGTAAGGCTAATACTCATTTAAAATGGGGCTCGTCAAGTCAGGACCAATTTGTCTGAAAATCCAAGGCTAACACCCCCTCCAAAAACCAAGTTCTATCATTTTGGGGGAAAAAGTCTTTTACCCATTAATTTGAAGTCTAATACCAACTAAAAGGTATTGGATAAGAACAAGGTTAGAAATCTAAGGCTAATACTCATTTAAAATGGTGCTCGTGAAGTCAGGACCAATTTGTCCGAAAATCCAAGGCTAACACCCCCTCCAAAAACCAAGTTCTATCATTTTGGGGGGAAAAGTCTATTACCCATAAATTTGAAGTCTAATATCAACAAAAAGGGATTGGATATGAACAAGGTTACAAATCTAAGGCTAAAACTCATTTAAAATGGGGCTCGTGAAGTCAGGACCAATTTGTCCGAAAATCCAAGGCTAACACCCCCTCCAAAAACCAAGTTCTATCATTTTGGGGGGAAAAGTCTATTACCCATAAATTTGAAGTCTAATACCAACTAAAAGGGCTTGGATATGAACAAGGTTAGAAATATAAGGCTAATACTCATTTAAAATGGGGCTCGTGAAGTCAGGACCAATTTGTCTGAAAATCCAAGGCTAACACCCCCTCCAAAAACCAAGTTCTATCATTTTGAGGGGAAAAGTCTATTACCCATAAATTTGAAGTCTAATACCAACAAAAAGGGATTGGATATGAACAAGGTTAGAAATGTAAGGCTAATACTCATTTAAAATGGGGCTCGTCGAGTCAGGAACAATTTGTCCGAAAATCCAAGGCTAACACCCCCTCCAAAAACCAAGTTCTATCATTTTGAGGGGAAAAGTCTATTACCCATAAATTTGAAGTCTAATACCAACAAAAAGGGATTGGATATGAACAAGGTTATAAATTTAAGGCTAATACTAATTTGAAATGGGGCTCGTGAGTCAGGACCAATTTGTCCGAAAATCCAAGGCTAACACCCCCTCCAAAAACCAAGTTCTATCATTTTCGGGTAAAAAGTCTATTACCCATAAATTTGAAGTCTAATACCAAAAAAAAGGGATTGGATATGAACAAGGTTAGAAATCTAAGGCTAATACTCATTTAAAATGGGGCTCGTCAAGTCAGGACCAATTTGTCTGAAAATCCAAGGCTAACACCCCCTCCAAAAACCAAGTTCTATCATTTTGGGGGAAAAAGTCTTTTACCCATTAATTTCAAGTCTAATACCAACTAAAAGGTATTGGATAAGAACAAGATTAGAAATCTAAGGCTAATACTCATTTAAAATGGTGCTCGTGAAGTCAGGACCAATTTGTCTGAAAATCCAAGCCTAACACCCCCTCCAAAAACCAAGTTCAATCATGTTTGGGGGAAAAGTCTATTACCCATAAATTTGAAGTCTAATACCAACTAAAAGGGATTGGATATGAACAAGGTTAGAAATCTAAGGCTAATACTCATTTAAATGGGGCTCGTCGAATAAGGATCAATTTGTCCGAAAGTCCAAGGCTAACACCCCCTCCAAAAACCAAGTTCTATCATTTTTGGGGGAAAAGTCTATTACCCATAAATTTGAAGTCTAATACCAACTAAAAGGTATTGGATATGAACAAGGTTAGAAATCTAAGGCTAATACTCATTTAAATGGGGCTCGTCGAGTCAGGACCAATTTGTCCGAAAATCCAAGCCTAACACCCCCTCCAAAAACCAAGTTCTATCATTTTTGGGGGAAAAGTCTATTACCCATAAATTTGAAGTCTAATACCAACTAAAAGGGCTTGGATATGAACAAGGTTAGAAATCTAAGGCTAATACTCATTTAAAATGGGGCTCGTGAAGTCAGGACCAATTTGTCCGAAAATCCAAGGCTAACACCCCCTCCAAAAACCAAGTTCTATCATTTTGGCGGGAAAAGTCTATTACCCATAAATTTGAATTCTAATACCAACCAAAAGGGATTGGATATGAACAAGGTTTGAAATCTAATGCTAATACTCATTTAAAATGGGGCTCGTGAAGTCAGGACCAATTTGTCCGAAAATCCAAGGCTAACACCCCCTCCAAAAACCAAATTCTATCATTTTGGCGGGAAAAGTCTATTACCCATAAATTTGAAGTCTAATACCAACTAAAAGGGCTTGTATATGAACAAGGTTAGAAATATAAGGCTAATACTCATTTAAAATGGGGCTCGTGAAGTCAGGACCAATTTGTCCGAAAATCCAAGGCTAACACACCCCCTAAAAACCAAGTTCTATCATTTTGGAGGGAATAGTCTATTACCCATAAATTTGAAGTCTAATACCAACAAAAAGGGATTGGATATGAACAAGGTTAGAAATCTAAGGCTAATACTCATTTAAAATGGGGCTCATCAAGTCAGGACCAATTTGTCTGAAAATCCAAGGCTAACACCCCCTAAGAAAACCAAGTTCTATCATTTTGGGGGAAAAAGTCTTTTACCCATTAATTTGAAGTCTAATACCAACTAAAAGGTATTGGATAAGAACAAGGTTAGAAATATATGGCTAATACTCATTTAAAATGGTGCTCATGAAGTCAGGACCAATTTGTCCGAAAATCCAAGGCTAACACCCCCTCCAAAAACCGAGTTCTATCATTTTGGGGGGGAAAAGTCTATTACCCATAAATTTGAAGTCTAATACCAACAAAAAGGGATTGGATATGAACAAGGTCAGAAATCTAAGGCTAATACTCATTTAAAATGGGGCTCGTGAAGTCAGGACCAATTTGTCCGAAAATCCAAGGCTAACAACCCCTCCAAAAACCAAGTTCTATCATTTTTGGGGGGGAAAAGTCTATTACCCATAAATTTGAAGTCTAATACCAACAAAAAGGGATTGGATATGAACAAGGTTAGAAATATAAGGCTAATACTCATTTAAAATGGGGCTCGTGAAGTCAGGACCAATTTGTCCGAAAATCCAAGGCTAACACCCCCTCAAAAAACCAAGTTCAATCATGGTTGGGGGGAAAGTCTATTACCCATAAATTTGAAGTCTAATACCAACTAAAAGGGATTGGATATGAACAAGGTTACAAATCTAAGGCTAATACTCATTTAAAATGGGGCTCGTCGAGTCAGGACCAATTTGTCCGAAAATCCAAGGCAAACACCCCCTCCAAAAACCAAGTTCAATCATTTTTGGGGGAAAAGTCTATTACCCATAAATTTGAGGTCTAATACCAACTAAAAGGGATTGGATATGAACAAGGTTAGAAATATAAGTCTAATACTCATTTATAATGGGGCTCGTCGAGTCAGGACCAATTTGTCCGAAAATCCAAGGCTAACCCCCCCTCGAAAAATCAAGTTCTATCATTTTGGGGGGAAAATGTCTATTACCCATAAATTTGAAGTCTAATACCAACAAAAAGGGATTGGATATGAACAAGGTTAAAAATCTAAGGCAAATACTCATTTAAAATGGGGCTCGTGAAGTCAGGACCAATTTGTCCGAAAATCCAAAGCTAACACCCCCTCCAAAAAACCAAGTTCTATCATTTTTCGGGTGAAAAGTCTATTACCCATAAATTTGAAGTCTAATACCAAAAAAAAGGGATTGGATATGAACAAGGTTAGAAATGTAAGGCTAATACTCATTTAAAATGGGGCTCGTCAAGTCGGGGACCAATTTGTCCCGAAAATCCAAGGCTAACACCCCCTCCAAAAAACCAAGTTCTATCATTTTGGGGGAAAAAGTCTTTTACCCATTAATTTGAAGTCTAATACCAACTAAAAGGTATTGGATAAGAACAAGGTTAGAAATCTAAGGCTAATACTCATTTAAAATGGTGCTCGTGAAGTCAGGACCAATTTGTCCGAAAATCCAAGGCTAACACCCCCTCCAAAAACCAAGTTCTATCATTTTGGGGGGAAAAGTCTATTACCCATAAATTTGAAGTCTAATATCAACAAAAAGGGATTGGATATGAACAAGGTTACAAATCTAAGGCTAATACTCATTTAAAATGGGGCTCGTGAAGTCAGGACCAATTTGTCCGAAAATCCAAGGCTAACACACCCCCTAAAAACCAAGTTCTATCATTTTGGAGGGAATAGTCTATTACCCATAAATTTGAAGTCTAATACCAACAAAAAGGGATTGGATATGAACAAGGTTAGAAATCTAAGGCTAATACTCATTTAAAATGGGGCTCATCAAGTCAGGACCAATTTGTCTGAAAATCCAAGGCTAACACCCCCTAAGAAAACCAAGTTCTATCATTTTGGGGGAAAAAGTCTTTTACCCATTAATTTGAAGTCTAATACCAACTAAAAGGTATTGGATAAGAACAAGGTTATAAATATATGGCTAATACTCATTTAAAATGGTGCTCATGAAGTCAGGACCAATTTGTCCGAAAATCCAAGGCTAACACCCCCTCCAAAAACCGAGTTCTATCATTTTGGGGGGAAAAGTCTATTACCCATAAATTTGAAGTCTAATACCAACAAAAAGGGATTGGATATGAACAAGGTCAGAAATCTAAGGCTAATACTCATTTAAAATGGGGCTCGTGAAGTCAGGACCAATTTGTCCGAAAATCCAAGGCTAACAACCCCTCCAAAAACCAAGTTCTATCATTTTGGGGGGAAAAGTCTATTACCCATAAATTTGAAGTCTAATACCAACAAAAAGGGATTGGATATGAACAAGGTTAGAAATATAAGGCTAATACTCATTTAAAATGGGGCTCGTGAAGTCAGGACCAATTTGTCCGAAAATCCAAGGCTAACACCCCCTCAAAAAACCAAGTTCAATCATGGTTGGGGGGAAAGTCTATTACCCATAAATTTGAAGTCTAATACCAACTAAAAGGGATTGGATATGAACAAGGTTACAAATCTAAGGCTAATACTCATTTAAAATGGGGCTCGTCTAGTCAGGACCAATTTGTCCGAAAATCCAAGGCAAACACCCCCTCCAAAAACCAAGTTCAATCATTTTTGGGGGAAAAGTCTATTACCCATAAATTTGAGGTCTAATACCAACTAAAAGGGATTGGATATGAACAAGGTTAGAAATATAAGTCTAATACTCATTTATAATGGGGCTCGTCGAGTCAGGACCAATTTGTCCGAAAATCCAAGGCTAACCCCCCCTCGAAAAATCAAGTTCTATCATTTTGGGGGGAAAATGTCTATTACCCATAAATTTGAAGTCTAATACCAACAAAAAGGGATTGGATATGAACAAGGTTAAAAATCTAAGGCAAATACTCATTTAAAATGGGGCTCGTGAAGTCAGGACCAATTTGTCCGAAAATCCAAAGCTAACACCCCCTCCAAAAACCAAGTTCTATCATTTTCGGGTGAAAAGTCTATTACCCATAAATTTGAAGTCTAATACCAAAAAAAAGGGATTGGATATGAACAAGGTTAGAAATGTAAGGCTAATACTCATTTAAAATGGGGCTCGTCAAGTCAGGACCAATTTGTCTGAAAATCCAAGGCTAACACCCCCTCCAAAAACCAAGTTCAATCATTTTTGGGGGAAAAGTCTATTACCCATAAATTTGAAGTCTAATACCAACTAAAAGGTATTGAATATGAACAAGGTTAGAAATCTAAGGCTAAAACTCATTTAAAATGGGGTTCGTCGAGTCAGGAACAATTTGTCCGAAAATCCAAGGCTAACACCACCTCCAAAAACCAAGTTCTATCATTTTGGGGGGGAAAGTCTATTACCCATAAATTTGAATTCTAATACCAACTAAAAGGGCTTGGATATGAACAAGGTTAGAAATATAAGGCTAATACTCATTTAAAATGGGGTTTGTGAAGTCAGGACCAATTTGTCCGAAAATCCAAGGCTAACACCCCCCCAAAAACCAAGTTCTATCATTTTGGGGGGAAAAGTCTATTACCCATAAATTTGAAGTCTAATACCATCAAAAAGGGATTGGATATGAACAAGGTTAGAAATTTAAGGCTAATACTCATTTAAAATTGGGCTCGTCGAGTCAGGACCAATTTGTCCGAAAATCCAAGGCTAACACCCCCTCCAAAAACCAAGTTCTATCATTTTGGGGGGAAAAGTCTATTACCCATAAATTTGAAGTCTAATACCAACAAAAAGGGATTGGATATGAACAAGGTTAGAAATATAAGGCTAACACTCATTTAAAATGGGGCTCGTGAAGTTAGGACCAATTTGTCCAAAAATCCAAGGCTAACAACCCCTCCAAAAACCAAGTTCAATCATGTTTGGTGGAAAAGTCTATTACCCATAAATTTGAAGTCTAATACCAACAAAAAGGGATTGGATATGAACAAGTTATAAATGTAAGGCTAATACTCATTTGAAATGGGGCTCGTGAGTCAGGACCAATTTGTCCGAAAATCCAAGGCTAACAACCCCTCCAAAAACCAAGTTCTATCATTTTCGGGTGAAAAGTTTATTACCCATAAATTTGAAGTCTAATACCAAAAAAAAGGAATTGGATATGAACAAGGTTAGAAATCTAAGGCTAATACTCATCTAAAATGGGGCTCGTAAAGTCAGGACCAATTTGTCTGAAAATCCAAGGCTAACACCCCCTCCAAAAACCAAGTTCTATCATTTTGAGGGGAAAAGTCTATTACCCATAAATTTGAAGTCTAATACCAACAAAAAGGGATTGGATATGAACAAGGTTAGAAATGTAAGGCTAATACTCATTTAAAATGGGGCTCGTCGAGTCGGGAACAATTTGTCCAGAAAATCCAAGGCTAACACCCCCTCCAAAAACCAAGTTCTATCATTTTGAGGGGAAAAGTCTATTACCCATAAATTTGAAGTCTAATAACAACAAAAAGGGATTGGATATGAACAAGGTTATAAATGTAAGGCTAATACTAATTTGAAATGGGGCTCGTGAGTCAGGACCAATTTGTCCGAAAATCCAAGGCTAACACCCCCTCCAAAAACCAAGTTCTATCATTTTCGGGTGAAAAGTCTATTACCCATAAATTTGAAGTCTAATACCAAAAAAAAGGGATTGGATATGAACAAGGTTAGAAATCTAAGGCTAATACTCATTTAAAATGGGGCTCGTCAAGTCAGGACCAATTTGTCTGAAAATCCAAGGCTAACACCCCCTCCAAAAACCAAGTTCTATCATTTTGGGGGAAAAAGTCTTTTACCCATTAATTTCAAGTCTAATACCAACTAAAAGGTATTGTATAAGAACAAGGTTATAAATCTAAGGCTAATACTCATTTAAAATGGTGCTCGTGAAGTCAGGACCAATTTGTCCGAAAATCCAAGGCTAACACCCCCTCCAAAAACCAAGTTCTATCATTTTGGGGGGAAAAGTCTATTACCCATAAATTTGAAGTCTAAAATCAACAAAAAGGGATTGGATATGAACAAGGTTACAAATCTAAGGCTAATACTCATTTAAAATGGGGCTCGTCGAGTGAGGACCAATTTGTCCGAAAATCCAAGGCTAACACCCCCTCCAAAAACCAAGTTCAATCATTTTTGGGGGAAAAGTCTATTACCCATAAATTTGAAGTCTAATACCAACAAAAAGGGATTGGATATGAACAAGGTTAGAAATCTAAGGCTAATACTCATTTAAAATGGGGCTCGTGAAGTCAGGACCAATTTTTCCAAAAATCCAAGGCTAACAACCCCTCCAAAAACCAAGTTCAATCATGTTTGGGGGAAAAGTCTATTACCCATAAATTTGAAGTCTAATACCAACTAAAAGGGATTGGATATGAACAAGGTTAGAAATCTAAGGCTAATACTCTTTTAAAATGGGGCTCGTGAAGTCAAGACCAATTTATCCGAAAATCCAAGCCTAACACCCCCTCCAAAAACCAAGTTCAATCATGTTTGGAGGAAAAGTCTATTACCCATAAATTTGAAGTCTAATACCAACTAAAAGGGATTGGATATGAACAATGTTAGAAATCTAAGGCTAATACTCATTTAAATGGGGCTCGTCGAATAAGGATCAATTTGTCCGAAAGTCCAAGGCTAACACCCCCTCCAAAAACCAAGTTCTATCATTTTTGGGGGAAAAGTCTATTACCCATAAATTTGAAGTCTAATACCAACTAAAAGGTATTGAATATGAATAAGGTTAGAAATGTAAGGCTAATACTCATTTAAAATGGGGCTCGTGAAGTCAGGACCAATTTGTCTGAAAATCCAAGGCTAACACCCCCTCCAAAAACCAAGTTCAATCTTTTTTGGGGGAAAAGTCTATTACCCATAAATTTGAAGTCTAATACTAACTAAAAGGTATTGCATATGAACAAGGTTATAAATCTAAGGCTAATACTCATTTAAAATAGGGCTCGTCGAGTCAGGAATAATTTGTCCGAAAATCCAAGGCTAACACCCCCTCCAAAAACCAAGTTCTATCATTTTGGCGGGAAAAGTCTATTACCCATAAATTTGAAGTCTAATACCAACTAAAAGGGCTTGTATATGAACAAGGTTAGAAATATAAGGCTAATACTCATTTAAAATGGGGCTCGTGAAGTCAGGACCAATTTGTCCGAAAATCCAAGGCTAACACCCCCTCCAAAAACCATGTTCTATCATTTTGGGGGGAAAAGTCTATTACCCATAAATTTGAAGTCTAATACCAACTAAACGGTATTGGATATGAACAAGGTTATAAATCTAAGGCTAATACGCATTTAAAATGGGGCTTAGGAAGTCAGGACCAATTTGTCTGAAAATCCAAGGCTAACACCTCCTCCAAAAACCAAGTTCTATCATTTTTGGGGGAAAAGTCTATTACCCATGAATTTGAAGTCTAATACCAACTAAAAGGTATTGGATATGAATAAGGTTAGAAATCTAAGGCTAATACTCATTTAAAATGGGGCTCGTGAAGTCAGGACCAATTTGTCTGAAAATCCAAGGCTAACACCCCTTCCAAAAACCAAGTTCTATCATTTTGGGGGGAAAAGTCTATTACCCATAAATTTGATGTTTAATACCATCTAAAAGGTATTGGATATGAAATAGGTTAGAAATCTAAGGCTAATACTCATTTAAAATGGGGCTCGTGAAGTCAGGACCAATTTGTCCGAAAATCCAAGGCTAACACCCCCTCCAAAAACTAAGTTCTATCATTTTGGGGGGAAAAGTCTATTACCCATAAATTTGAAGTCTAAATCAACAAAAAGGGATTGGATATGAACAAGGTTACAAATCTAAGGCTAATACTCATTTAAAATGGGGCTCGTCGAGTGAGGACCAATTTGTCCGAAAATCCAAGGCTAACACCCCCTCCAAAAAACCAAGTTCAATCATGTTTGGGGGGAAAGTCTATTACCCATAAATTTGAAGTCTAATACCAACTAAAAGGGATTGCATATGAACAAGGTTATAAATCTAAGGCTAATACTCATTTAAAATGGGGATCGTCGAGTCAGGAATAATTTGTCCGAAAATCCAAGGCTAACACACCCCCTAAAAACCAAGTTCTATCATTTTGGAGGTAATAGTCTATTACCCATAAATTTGAAATCTAATACCAACAAAAAGGGATTGGATATGAACAAGGTTAGAAATCTAAGGCTAATACTCATTTAAAATGGGGCTGGTCAAGTCAGGACCAATTTGTCTGAAAATCCAAGGCTAACACCCCCTCCAAAAACCAAGTTCTATCATTGGGGGAAAAAGTCTTTTATCCATAAATTTGAAGTCTAATAAAAACTAAAAGGTATTGGATAAGAACAGGTTAGAAATCTAAGGCTAATACTCATTTAAAATGGGGCTCGTGAAGTCAGGACCAATTTGTCCGAAAATCCAAGGCTAACACCCCCTCCAAAAACCATGTTCTATCATTTTGGGGGGAAAAGTCTATTACCCATAAATTTGAAGTCTAATACCAACTAAAAGGTATTGGATATGAACAAGGTTATAAATCTAAGGCTAATACGCATTTAAAATGGGGCTTAGGAAGTCAGGACCAATTTGTCTGAAAATCCAAGGCTAACACCTCCTCCAAAAACCAAGTTCTATCATTTTTGGGGGAAAAGTCTATTACCCATGAATTTGAAGTCTAATACCAACTAAAAGGTATTGGATATGAATAAGGTTAGAAATCTAAGGCTAATACTCATTTAAAATGGGGGCTCGTGAAGTCGGGGACCAATTTGTCTGAAAATCCAAGGCTAACACCCCTTCCAAAAACCAAGTTCTATCATTTTGGGGGGAAAAGTCTATTACCCATAAATTTGATGTTTAATACCATCTAAAAGGTATTGGATATGAAATAGGTTAGAAATCTAAGGCTAATACTCATTTAAAATGGGGCTCGTGAAGTCAGGACCAATTTGTCCGAAAATCCAAGGCTAACACCCCCTCCAAAAACTAAGTTCTATCATTTTGGGGGGAAAAGTCTATTACCCATAAATTTGAAGTCTAAATCAACAAAAAGGGATTGGATATGAACAAGGTTACAAATCTAAGGCTAATACTCATTTAAAATGGGGCTCGTCGAGTGAGGACCAATTTGTCCGAAAATCCAAGGCTAACACCCCCTCCAAAAAACCAAGTTCAATCATGTTTGGGGGGAAAGTCTATTACCCATAAATTTGAAGTCTAATACCAACTAAAAGGGCTTGGATATGAACAAGGTTAGAAATATAAGGCTAATACTCATTTAAAATGGGGTTTGTGAAGTCAGGACCAATTTGTCCGAAAATCCAAGGCTAACACCCCCCCAAAAACCAAGTTCTATCATTTTGGGGGGAAAAGTCTATTACCCATAAATTTGAAGTCTAATACCATCAAAAAGGGATTGGATATGAACAAGGTTAGAAATTTAAGGCTAATACTCATTTAAAATTGGGCTCGTCGAGTCAGGACCAATTTGTCCGAAAATCCAAGGCTAACACCCCCTCCAAAAACCAAGTTCTATCATTTTGGGGGGAAAAGTCTATTACCCATAAATTTGAAGTCTAATACCAACAAAAAGGGATTGGATATGAACAAGGTTAGAAATATAAGGCTAACACTCATTTAAAATGGGGCTCGTGAAGTTAGGACCAATTTGTCCAAAAATCCAAGGCTAACAACCCCTCCAAAAACCAAGTTCAATCATGTTTGGTGGAAAAGTCTATTACCCATAAATTTGAAGTCTAATACCAACAAAAAGGGATTGGATATGAACAAGTTATAAATGTAAGGCTAATACTCATTTGAAATGGGGCTCGTGAGTCAGGACCAATTTGTCCGAAAATCCAAGGCTAACAACCCCTCCAAAAACCAAGTTCTATCATTTTCGGGTGAAAAGTTTATTACCCATAAATTTGAAGTCTAATACCAAAAAAAAGGGATTGGATATGAACAAGGTTACAAATCTAAGGCTAATACTCATTTAAAATGGGGCTCGTCGAGTCAGGAACAATTTGTCCGAAAATCCAAGGCTAACACCACCTCCAAAAACCAAGTTCTATCATTTTGGGGGGGAAAGTCTATTACCCATAAATTTGAATTCTAATACCAACTAAAAGGGCTTGGATATGAACAAGGTTAGAAATATAAGGCTAATACTCATTTAAAATGGGGTTTGTGAAGTCAGGACCAATTTGTCCGAAAATCCAAGGCTAACACCCCCCCAAAAACCAAGTTCTATCATTTTGGGGGGAAAAGTCTATTACCCATAAATTTGAAGTCTAATACCATCAAAAAAGGGATTGGATATGAACAAGGTTAGAAATTTAAGGCTAATACTCATTTAAAATTGGGGCTCGTCGAGTCAGGACCAATTTGTCCGAAAATCCAAGGCTAACACCCCCTCCAAAAACCAAGTTCTATCATTTTGGGGGGAAAAGTCTATTACCCATAAATTTGAAGTCTAATACCAACAAAAAGGGATTGGATATGAACAAGGTTAGAAATATAAGGCTAACACTCATTTAAAATGGGGCTCGTGAAGTTAGGACCAATTTGTCCAAAAATCCAAGGCTAACAACCCCTCCAAAAACCAAGTTCAATCATGTTTGGTGGAAAAGTCTATTACCCATAAATTTGAAGTCTAATACCAACAAAAAGGGATTGGATATGAACAAGTTATAAATGTAAGGCTAATACTCATTTGAAATGGGGCTCGTGAGTCAGGACCAATTTGTCCGAAAATCCAAGGCTAACAACCCCTCCAAAAACCAAGTTCTATCATTTTCGGGTGAAAAGTTTATTACCCATAAATTTGAAGTCTAATACCAAAAAAAAGGAATTGGATATGAACAAGGTTAGAAATCTAAGGCTAATACTCATCTAAAATGGGGCTCGTGAAAGTCGGGACCAATTTGTCCGAAAATCCAAGGCTAACACCCCCTCCAAAAACCAAGTTCTATCATTTTGAGGGGAAAAGTCTATTACCCATAAATTTGAAGTCTAATACCAACAAAAAGGGATTGGATATGAACAAGGTTAGAAATGTAAGGCTAATACTCATTTAAAATGGGGCTCGTCGAGTCAGGAACAATTTGTCCGAAAATCCAAGGCTAACACCCCCTCCAAAAACCAAGTTCTATCATTTTGAGGGGAAAAGTCTATTACCCATAAATTTGAAGTCTAATAACAACAAAAAGGGATTGGATATGAACAAGGTTATAAATATAAGGCTAATACTAATTTGAAATGGGGCTCGTGAGTCAGGACCAATTTGTCCGAAAATCCAAGGCTAACACCCCCTCCAAAAACCAAGTTCTATCATTTTCGGGTGAAAAGTCTATTACCCATAAATTTGAAGTCTAATACCAAAAAAAAGGGATTGGATATGAACAAGGTTAGAAATCTAAGGCTAATACTCATTTAAAATGGGGCTCGTCAAGTCAGGACCAATTTGTCTGAAAATCCAAGGCTAACACCCCCTCCAAAAACCAAGTTCTATCATTTTGGGGGAAAAAGTCTTTTACCCATTAATTTCAAGTCTAATACCAACTAAAAGGTATTGTATAAGAACAAGGTTATAAATCTAAGGCTAATACTCATTTAAAATGGTGCTCGTGAAGTCAGGACCAATTTGTCCGAAAATCCAAGGCTAACACCCCCTCCAAAAACCAAGTTCTATCATTTTGGGGGGAAAAGTCTATTACCCATAAATTTGAAGTCTAAAATCAACAAAAAGGGATTGGATATGAACAAGGTTACAAATCTAAGGCTAATACTCATTTAAAATGGGGCTCGTCGAGTGAGGACCAATTTGTCCGAAAATCCAAGGCTAACACCCCCTCCAAAAACCAAGTTCAATCATTTTTGGGGGAAAAGTCTATTACCCATAAATTTGAAGTCTAATACCAACAAAAAGGGATTGGATATGAACAAGGTTAGAAATCTAAGGCTAATACTCATTTAAAATGGGGCTCGTGAAGTCAGGACCAATTTTTCCAAAAATCCAAGGCTAACAACCCCTCCAAAAACCAAGTTCAATCATGTTTGGGGGAAAAGTCTATTACCCATAAATTTGAAGTCTAATACCAACTAAAAGGGATTGGATATGAACAAGGTTAGAAATCTAAGGCTAATACTCTTTTAAAATGGGGCTCGTGAAGTCAAGACCAATTTATCCGAAAATCCAAGCCTAACACCCCTCCAAAAACCAAGTTCAATCATGTTTGGAGGAAAAGTCTATTACCCATAAATTTGAAGTCTAATACCAACTAAAAGGGATTGGATATGAACAATGTTAGAAATCTAAGGCTAATACTCATTTAAATGGGGCTCGTCGAATAAGGATCAATTTGTCCGAAAGTCCAAGGCTAACACCCCCTCCAAAAACCAAGTTCTATCATTTTTGGGGGAAAAGTCTATTACCCATAAATTTGAAGTCTAATACCAACTAAAAGGTATTGAATATGAATAAGGTTAGAAATGTAAGGCTAATACTCATTTAAAATGGGGCTCGTGAAGTCAGGACCAATTTGTCTGAAAATCCAAGGCTAACACCCCCTCCAAAAACCAAGTTCAATCTTTTTTGGGGGAAAAGTCTATTACCCATAAATTTGAAGTCTAATACTAACTAAAAGGGATTGCATATGAACAAGGTTATAAATCTAAGGCTAATACTCATTTAAAATAGGGCTCGTCGAGTCAGGAATAATTTGTCCGAAAATCCAAGGCTAACACCCCCTCCAAAAACCAAGTTCTATCATTTTGGCGGGAAAAGTCTATTACCCATAAATTTGAAGTCTAATACCAACTAAAAGGGCTTGTATATGAACAAGGTTAGAAATGTAAGGCTAATGTTCATTTAAAATGGGGCTCGTCGAGTCAGGACCAATTTGTCCGAAAATCCAAGGCAAACACCCCCTCCAAAAACCAAGTCCAATCATTTTTGGGGGAAAAGTCTATTACCCATAAATTTGAAGTCTAATACCAAAAAAAAGGGATTGGATATGAACAAGGTTAAAAATCTAAGGCTAGTACTCATTTAAAATGGGGCTCGTGAAGTCAGGACCAATTTGTCCGAAAATCCAAGGCTAACACCCCCTCCAAAAACCAAGTTCTATCATTTTGGGGGAAAAGTCTATTACCCATAAATTTGATGTTTAATACCATCTAAAAGGTATTGGATATGAAATAGGTTAGAAATGTAAGGCTAATAGTCATTTAAAATGGGGCTCGTGAAGTCAGGACCAATTTGTCCGAAAATCCAAGGCTAACACCCCCTCCAAAAACCAAGTTCTATCATTTTGGGGGGAAAAGTCTATTTCCCATAAATTTGAAGTCTAATACCAACTAAAAGGGATTGGATATGAACAAGGTTAGAAATGTAAGGCTAATACTCATTTAAAATGGGGCTCGTGAAGTCAGGACCAATTTGTCCGAAAATCCAAGGCCAACATCCCCTCCAAAAACCAAGTTCTATCATTTTGGGGGAAAATGTCTATTACCCATAAATTTGAATTCTAATACCAACTAAAAGGGATTGCATATGAACAAGGTTAGAAATATAAGGCTAATACTCATTTAAAATGGGGCTCGTCGAGTCAGGACCAATTTGTCCATAAATCCAAGGCTAACACCCCCTCCAAAAACCAAGTTCTATCATTTTGGGGGGGAAAGTCTAATACCCATAAATTTGAATTCTAATACCAACAAAAAGGGATTCGATATGAACAAGGTGAGAAATTTAAGGCTAATACTCATTTAAAATGGGGCTAGTCGAGTCAGGACCAATTTGTCCAAAAATCCAAGCCTAACACCCCCCTCAAAAACCAAGTTCTATCATTTTGGGGGGAAAAGTCTATTACCCATAAATTTGAAGTCTAATACCAACTAAAAGGTATTGAATATGAACAAGGTTAGAAATCTAAGGCTAATACTCATTTAAAATGGGGCTCGTGAAGTCAGGACCCATTTGTCCGAAAATCCAAGGCTAACACCCCCTCCAAAAACCAAGTTCTATCATTTTGGGGGAAAATGTCTATTACCCATAAATTTGAATTCTAATACCAACTAAAAGGGATTGCATATGAACAAGGTTAGAAATATAAGGCTAATACTCATTTAAAATGGGGCTCGTCGAGTCAGGACCAATTTGTCCATAAATCCAAGGCTAACACCCCCTCCAAAAACCAAGTTCTATCATTTTGGGGGGAAAAGTCTAATACCCATAAATTTTAATTCTAATACCAAAAATAAGGGATTCGATATGAACAAGGTGAGAAATTTAAGGCTAATACTCATTTAAAATGGGGCTAGTCGAGTCAGGACCAATTTGTCCGAAAATCCAAGGCTAACACCCCCTCCAATAACCAAGTTCTATCATTTTGGGGGGAAAAGTCTATTACCCAAAAATTTGAAGTCTAATCCTAACAAAAAGGGATTGGATATGAACAAGGTTAGAAATCTAAGGCTAATACTCATTTAAAATGGGGCTCGTGAAGTCAGGACCAATTTGTCTGAAAATCCAAGGCTAACAACCCCTCCAAAAACCAAGTTCAATCATGTTTGGGGGAAAAATCTATTACCCATAAATTTGAAGTCTAATACCAACTAAAAGGGATTGGATATGAACAAGGTTAGAAATCTAAGGCTAATACTCATTTAAAATGGGGCTCGTCGAGTGAGGACCAATTTGTCCAAAAATCCAAGGCTAACACCCCCTCCAAAAACCAAGTTGAATCATTTTTGGGGGAAAAGTCTATTACCCATAAATTTGAAGTCTAATACCAACTAAAAGGTATTAAATATGAACAAGGTTAGAAATCTAAGGCTAATACTCATTTAAAATGGGGCTCGTCGAGTCAGGAACAATTTGTCCGAAAATCCATGGCTAACACCTCCTCCAAAAACCAAGTTCTATCATTTTGAGGGGAAAAGTCTATTACCCATAAATTTGAAGTCTAATACCAACAAAAAGGGATTGGATATGAACAAGGTTAAAAATCTAAGGCTAATACTCATTTAAAATGGGGCTCGTGAAGTCAGGACCAATTTGTCCGAAAATCCAAGGCTAACACCCCCTCCAAAAACCAAGTTCTATCATTTTGGGGGAAAAAGTTTATTACCCATAAATTTGATGTTTAATACCATATAAAAGGTATTGGATATGAAATATGTTAGAAATCTAAGGCTAATACTCGTTTAAAATGGGGCTCGTGAAGTCAGGACCAATTTGTCCGAAAATCCAAGGCTAACACCCCCTCCAAAAACCAAGTTCTATCATTTTGGGGGGAAAAGTCTATTACCCATAAATTTGAAGTCTAATACCAACTAAAAGGGATTGGATATGAACAAGATTAGAAATGTAAGGCTAATACTCATTTAAAATGGGGCTCGTCGAGTCATGACCAATTTGTCCGAAAATCCAAGGCTAACACCCCCTCCAAAAACCAAGTTCTATCATTTTGGGGGGAAAAGTCTATTACCCATAAATTTGAAGTCTAATACCAACAAAAAGGGATATGATATGAACAAGGTTACAAATCTAAGGCTAATACTCATTTAAAATGGGGCTTGTGAAGTCAGGATCAATTTGTCCGAAAATCCAAGGCTAACACCCCCTCCAAAAACCAAGTTCTATCATTTTGAAGGGAAAAGTCTATTACCCATAAATTTGAAATCTAATACCAACAAAAAGGGATTGGATATGAACAAGGTTAGAAATGTAAGGCTAATACTCATTTAAAATGGGGCTCGTGAAGTCAGGACCAATTTGTCCGAAAATCCAAGGCTAACACCCCCTCCAAAAACCAAGTTCAATCATTTTTGGGGGAAAAGTCTGTTACCCATAAATTTGAAGTCTAATACCAACAAAAAGGGATTGGATATGAACAAGGTTAGAAATATAAGTCTAATACTCATTTATAATGGGGCTCGTCGAGTCAGGACCAATTTGTCCGAAAATCCAAGGCTAACCCCCCCTCGAAAAAATCAAGTTCTATCATTTTGGGGGAAAAGTCTATTACCCATAAATTTGAAGTCTAATACCAACAAAAAGGGATTGGATATGAACAAGGTTAAAAATATAAGGCTAATACTCATTTAAAATGGGGCTAGTGAAGTCAGGACCAATTTGTCCGAAAATCCAAGGCTAACACCCCCCTCCAAAAACCAAGTTCTATCATTTTGGGGGAAAAAGTCTATTACCCATAAATTTGATGTTTAATACCATCTAAAAGGTATTGGATATGAAATAGGTTAGAAATCTAAAGCTAATACTCATTTAAAATGGGGCTCGTGAAGTCAGGACCAATTTGTCCGAAAATCCAAGGCTAACACCCCCTCCAAAAACCAAGTTCTATCATTTTGGGGGGAAAAGTCTATTACCCATAAATTTGAAGTCTAATACCAACTAAAAGGGATTGGATATGAACAAGGTTAGAAATGTAAGGCTAATACTCATTTAAAATGGGGCTCGTCGAGTCATGACCAATTTGTCCGAAAATCCAAGGCTAACACCCCCTCCAAAAACCAAGTTCTATCATTTTGGGGGGAAAAGTCTATTACCCAAAAATTTGAAGTCTAATACCAACAAAAAGGGATTAGATATCAACAAGGTGAGAAATATAAGGCTAATACTCATTTAAATGGGGCTCGTCGAATAAGGATCAATTTGTCCGAAAATCCAAGGCTAACACCCCCTCCAAAAACCAAGTTCAATCATTTTTGGGGGAAAAGTCTATTACCCATAAATTTGAAGTCTAATACCAACTAAAAGGTATTGAATATGAACAAGGTTAGAAATCTAAGGCTAATACTCATTTAAATGGGGCTCGTCGAATAAGGATCAATTTGTCCGAAAGTCCAAGGCTAACACCCCCTCCAAAAACCAAGTTCTATCATTTTTGGGGGAAAAGTCTATTACCCATAAATTTGAAGTCTAATACCAACTAAAAGGTATTGAATATGAACAAGGTTAGAAATCTAAGGCTAATACTCATTTAAAATGGGGCTCGTCGAGTCAGGAACAATTTGTCCGAAAATCCATGGCTAACACCTCCTCCAAAAACCAAGTTCTATCATTTTGAGGGGAAAAGTCTATTACCCATAAATTTGAAGTCTAATACCAACAAAAAGGGATTGGATATGAACAAGGTTAAAAATCTAAGGCTAATACTCATTTAAAATGGGGCTCGTGAAGTCAGGACCAATTTGTCCGAAAATCCAAGGCTAACACCCCCTCCAAAAACCAAGTTCTATCATTTTGGGGGAAAAAGTTTATTACCCATAAATTTGATGTTTAATACCATATAAAAGGTATTGGATATGAAATATGTTAGAAATCTAAGGCTAATACTCGTTTAAAATGGGGCTCGTGAAGTCAGGACCAATTTGTCCGAAAATCCAAGGCTAACACCCCCTCCAAAAACCAAGTTCTATCATTTTGGGGGGAAAAGTCTATTACCCATAAATTTGAAGTCTAATACCAACTAAAAGGGATTGGATATGAACAAGATTAGAAATGTAAGGCTAATACTCATTTAAAATGGGGCTCGTCGAGTCATGACCAATTTGTCCGAAAATCCAAGGCTAACACCCCCTCCAAAAACCAAGTTCTATCATTTTGGGGGGAAAAGTCTATTACCCATAAATTTGAAGTCTAATACCAACAAAAAGGGATATGATATGAACAAGGTTACAAATCTAAGGCTAATACTCATTTAAAATGGGGCTTGTGAAGTCAGGATCAATTTGTCCGAAAATCCAAGGCTAACACCCCCTCCAAAAACCAAGTTCTATCATTTTGAAGGGAAAAGTCTATTACCCATAAATTTGAAGTCTAATACCAACAAAAAGGGATTGGATATGAACAAGGTTAGAAATGTAAGGCTAATACTCATTTAAAATGGGGCTCGTGAAGTCAGGACCAATTTGTCCGAAAATCCAAGGCTAACACCCCCTCCAAAAACCAAGTTCAATCATTTTTGGGGGAAAAGTCTGTTACCCATAAATTGGAAGTCTAATACCAACAAAAAGGGATTGGATATGAACAAGGTTAGAAATATAAGTCTAATACTCATTTATAATGGGGCTCGTCGAGTCGGGACCAATTTGTCCAGAAAATCCAAGGCTAACCCCCCTCGAAAAATCAAGTTCTATCATTTTTGGGGGGGAAAAGTCTATTACCCATAAATTTGAAGTCTAATACCAACAAAAAGGGATTGGATATGAACAAGGTTAAAAATATAAGGCTAATACTCATTTAAAATGGGGCTCGTGAAGTCGGGACCAATTTGTCCCAGAAAATCCAAGGCTAACACCCCCTCCAAAAACCAAGTTCTATCATTTTTGGGGGAAAAAGTCTATTACCCATAAATTTGATGTTTAATACCATCTAAAAGGTATTGGATATGAAATAGGTTAGAAATCTAAAGCTAATACTCATTTAAAATGGGGCTCGTGAAGTCGGGACCAATTTGTCCCAGAAAATCCAAGGCTAACACCCCCTCCAAAAACCAAGTTCTATCATTTTGGGGGAAAAGTCTATTACCCAAAAATTTGAAGTCTAATACCAACAAAAAGGGATTAGATATCAACAAGGTGAGAAATATAAGGCTAATACTCATTTAAATGGGGCTCGTCGAATAAGGATCAATTTGTCAGAAAATCCAAGGCTAACACCCCCTCCAAAAACCAAGTTCAATCATTTTTTGGGGGGAAAAGTCTATTACCCATAAATTTGAAGTCTAATACCAACTAAAAGGTATTGAATATGAACAAGGTTAGAAATCTAAGGCTAATACTCATTTAAATGGGGGCTCGTCGAATAAGGATCAATTTGTCCGAAAGTCCAAGGCTAACACCCCCTCCAAAAACCAAGTTCTATCATTTTTGGGGGAAAAGTCTATTACCCATAAATTTGAAGTCTAATACCAACTAAAAGGTATTGAATATGAACAAGGTTAGAAATCTAAGGCTAATACTCATTTAAAATGGGGCTCGTCGAGTCAGGAACAATTTGTCCGAAAATCCATGGCTAACACCTCCTCCAAAAACCAAGTTCTATCATTTTGAGGGGAAAAGTCTATTACCCATAAATTTGAAGTCTAATACCAACAAAAAGGGATTGGATATGAACAAGGTTAAAAATCTAAGGCTAATACTCATTTAAAATGGGGCTCGTGAAGTCAGGACCAATTTGTCCGAAAATCCAAGGCTAACACCCCCTCCAAAAACCAAGTTCTATCATTTTGGGGGGAAAAAGTTTATTACCCATAAATTTGATGTTTAATACCATATAAAAGGTATTGGATATGAAATATGTTAGAAATCTAAGGCTAATACTCGTTTAAAATGGGGCTCGTGAAGTCGGGACCAATTTGTCCGAAAATCCAAGGCTAACACCCCCTCCAAAAACCAAGTTCTATCATTTTGGGGGGAAAAGTCTATTACCCATAAATTTGAAGTCTAATACCAACTAAAAGGGATTGGATATGAACAAGATTAGAAATGTAAGGCTAATACTCATTTAAAATGGGGCTCGTCGAGTCATGACCAATTTGTCCGAAAATCCAAGGCTAACACCCCCTCCAAAAACCAAGTTCTATCATTTTGGGGGGAAAAGTCTATTACCCATAAATTTGAAGTCTAATACCAACAAAAAGGGATATGATATGAACAAGGTTACAAATCTAAGGCTAATACTCATTTAAAATGGGGCTTGTGAAGTCAGGATCAATTTGTCAGAAAATCCAAGGCTAACACCCCCTCCAAAAACCAAGTTCTATCATTTTGAAGGGAAAAGTCTATTACCCATAAATTTGAAGTCTAATACCAACAAAAAGGGATTGGATATGAACAAGGTTAGAAATGTAAGGCTAATACTCATTTAAAATGGGGCTCGTGAAGTCGGGACCAATTTGTCCAGAAAATCCAAGGCTAACACCCCCTCCAAAAACCAAGTTCAATCATTTTTTGGGGGAAAAGTCTATTACCCATAAATTGGAAGTCTAATACCAACAAAAAGGGATTGGATATGAACAAGGTTAGAAATATAAGTCTAATACTCATTTATAATGGGGCTCGTCGAGTCGAGGACCAATTTGTCCCAGAAAATCCAAGGCTAACCCCCCTCGAAAAAATCAAGTTCTATCATTTTTGGGGGGGAAAAGTCTATTACCCATAAATTTGAAGTCTAATACCAACAAAAAGGGATTGGATATGAACAAGGTTAAAAATATAAGGCTAATACTCATTTAAAATGGGGCTCGTGAAGTCGGGACCAATTTGTCAGAAAATCCAAGGCTAACACCCCCTCCAAAAACCAAGTTCTATCATTTTTGGGGGAAAAAGTCTATTACCCATAAATTTGATGTTTAATACCATCTAAAAGGTATTGGATATGAAATAGGTTAGAAATCTAAAGCTAATACTCATTTAAAATGGGGCTCGTGAAGTCGGGACCAATTTGTCAGAAAATCCAAGGCTAACACCCCCTCCAAAAACCAAGTTCTATCATTTTTGGGGGGAAAAGTCTATTACCCATAAATTTGAAGTCTAATACCAACTAAAAGGGATTGGATATGAACAAGGTTAGAAATGTAAGGCTAATACTCATTTAAAATGGGGCTCGTCGAGTCATGACCAATTTGTCCAGAAAATCCAAGGCTAACACCCCCTCCAAAAACCAAGTTCTATCATTTTTGGGGGGAAAAGTCTATTACCCAAAAATTTGAAGTCTAATACCAACAAAAAGGGATTAGATATCAACAAGGTGAGAAATATAAGGCTAATACTCATTTAAATGGGGCTCGTCGAATAAGGATCAATTTGTCAGAAAATCCAAGGCTAACACCCCCTCCAAAAACCAAGTTCAATCATTTTTTGGGGGAAAAGTCTATTACCCATAAATTTGAAGTCTAATACCAACTAAAAGGTATTGAATATGAACAAGGTTAGAAATCTAAGGCTAATACTCATTTAAATGGGGCTCGTCGAATAAGGATCAATTTGTCCGAAAGTCCAAGGCTAACACCCCCTCCAAAAACCAAGTTCTATCATTTTTTGGGGGGAAAAGTCTATTACCCATAAATTTGAAGTCTAATACCAACTAAAAGGTATTGAATATGAACAAGGTTTGAAATCTAAGGCTAATACTCATTTAAAATGGGGCTCGTGAAGTCAGGACCAATTTGTCCGAAAATCCAAGGCTAACACCCCCTCCAAAAACCAAGTTCTATCATTTTTGGGGGGGAAAAGTCTATTACCCATAAATTTCAAGTCTAATACCAAATAAAAGGGATTGGATATGAAAAAGGTCAGAAATATAAGGCTAATACTCATTTAAATGGGGCTCGTCGAATAAGGACCAATTTGTCCAGAAAATCCAAGGCAAACACCCCCTCCAAAAACCAAGTTCAATCATTTTTTGGGGGAAAAGTCTATTACCCATAAATTTGAGGTCTAATACCAACTAAAAGGGATTGGATATGAACAAGGTTAGAAATATAAGTCTAATACTCATTTATAATGGGGCTCGTCGAGTCGGGACCAATTTGTCCGAAAATCCAAGGCTAACCCCCCTCGAAAAAATCAAGTTCTATCATTTTTGGGGGGAAAAGTCTATTACCCATAAATTTGAAGTCTAATACCAACAAAAAGGGATTGGATATGAACAAGGTTAAAAATATAAGGCTAATACTCATTTAAAATGGGGCTCGTGAAGTCGGGACCAATTTGTCAGAAAATCCAAGGCTAACACCCCCTCCAAAAACCAAGTTCTATCATTTTTGGGGGGAAAAAGTCTATTACCCATAAATTTGATGTTTAATACCATCTAAAAGGTATTTGATATGAAATAGGTTAGAAATCTAAAGCTAATACTCATTTAAAATGGGGCTCGTGAAGTCGGGACCAATTTGTCAGAAAATCCAAGGCTAACACCCCCTCCAAAAACCAAGTTCTATCATTTTTCGGGGAAAAGTCTATTACCCATAAATTTGAAGTCTAATACCAACTAAAAGGGATTGGATATGAACAAGGTTAGAAATGTAAGGCTAATACTCATTTAAAATGGGGCTCGTCGAGTCATGACCAATTTGTCCGAAAATCCAAGGCTAACACCCCCTCCAAAAACCAAGTTCTATCATTTTAGGGGGGAAAAGTCTATTACCCAGAAATTTGAAGTCTAATACCAACAAAAAGGGATTAGATATCAACAAGGTGAGAAATCTAAGGCTAATACTCATTTAAAATGGGGCTAGTCGAGTCGGGACCAATTTGTCAGAAAATCCAAGGCTAACACCCCCTCCAATAACCAAGTTCTATCATTTTTGGGGGGAAAAGTCTATTACCCATAAATTTGAAGTCTAATACCAACAAAAAGGGATTGGATATGAACAAGGTTAAAAATATAAGGCTAATACTCATTTAAAATGGGGGCTCGTGAAGTCGGGACCAATTTGTCAGAAAATCCAAGACTAACACCCCCTCCAATAACCAAGTTCTATCCTTTTTGGGGGGAAAAGTCTATTACCCAAAAATTTGAAGTCTAATCCCAACAAAAAGGGATTGGATATGAACAAGGTTAGAAATCTAAGGCTAATACTCATTTAAAATGAGGCTCGTGAAGTCGAGGACCAATTTGTCCAGAAAATCCAAGGCTAACAACCCCTCCAAAAACCAAGTTCAATCATGTTTGGGGGGTAAAGTCTATTACCCATAAATTTGAAGTCTAATACCAACTAAAAGGGATTGGATATGAACAAGGTTAGAAATGTAAGGCTAATACTCATTTAAAATGGGGGCTCGTCGAGTCATGACCAATTTGTCCAGAAAATCCAAGGCTAACACCCCCTCCAAAAACCAAGTTCTATCATTTTGGGGGAAAATGTCTATTACCCATAAATTTGAATTGTAATACCAACTAAAAGGGATTGCATATGAACAAGGTTAGAAATATAAGGCTAATACTCATTTAAAATGGGGCTCGTCGAGTCAGGACCAATTTGTCCATAAAGCCAAGGCTAACACCCCCTCCAAAAACCAAGTTCTATCATTTTGGGGGGAAAAGTCTAATACCCATAAATTTGAATTCTAATACCAACAAAAAGGGATTCGATATGAACAAGGTGAGAAATTTAAGGCTAATACTCATTTAAAATGGGGCTAGTCGAGTCAGGACCAATTTGTTCGAAAATCCAAGGCTAACACCCCCTCCAATAACCAAGTTCTATCATTTTGGGGGGAAAAGTCTATTACCCATAAATTTGAAGTCTAATCCCAACAAAAAGGGATATGATATGAACAAGGTTACAAATCTAAGGCTAATACTCATTTAAAATGGGGCTCGTGAAGTCGGGACCAATTTGTCAGAAAATCCAAGGCTAACACCCCCTCCAAAAACCAAGTTCTATCATTTTGAAGGGAAAAGTCTATTACCCATAAATTTGAAGTCTAATACCAACAAAAAGGGATTGGATATGAACAAGGTTAGAAATGTAAGGCTAATACTCATTTAAAATGGGGCTCGTGAAGTCAGGACCAATTTGTCCGAAAATCCAAGGCTAACACCCCCTCCAAAAACCAAGTTCAATCATTTTTGGGGGAAAAGTCTGTTACCCATAAATTGGAAGTCTAATACCAACAAAAAGGGATTGGATATGAACAAGGTTAGAAATATAAGTCTAATACTCATTTATAATGGGGCTCGTCGAGTCAGGACCAATTTGTCCGAAAATCCAAGGCTAACCCCCCCTCGAAAAATCAAGTTCTATCATTTTGGGGGGAAAAGTCTATTACCCATAAATTTGAAGTCTAATACCAACAAAAAGGGATTGGATATGAACAAGGTTAAAAATATAAGGCTAATACTCATTTAAAATGGGGCTCGTGAAGTCAGGACCAATTTGTCAGAAAATCCAAGGCTAACACCCCCTCCAAAAACCAAGTTCTATCATTTTTGGGGGGAAAAAGTCTATTACCCATAAATTTGATGTTTAATACCATCTAAAAGGTATTGGATATGAAATAGGTTAGAAATCTAAAGCTAATACTCATTTAAAATGGGGCTCGTGAAGTCAGGACCAATTTGTCCGAAAATCCAAGGCTAACACCCCCTCCAAAAACCAAGTTCTATCATTTTGGGGGGAAAAGTCTATTACCCATAAATTTGAAGTCTAATACCAACTAAAAGGGATTGGATATGAACAAGGTTAGAAATGTAAGGCTAATACTCATTTAAAATGGGGCTCGTCGAGTCATGACCAATTTGTCCGAAAATCCAAGGCTAACACCCCCTCCAAAAACCAAGTTCTATCATTTTGGGGGGAAAAGTCTATTACCCAAAAATTTGAAGTCTAATACCAACAAAAAGGGATTAGATATCAACAAGGTGAGAAATATAAGGCTAATACTCATTTAAATGGGGCTCGTCGAATAAGGATCAATTTGTCCGAAAATCCAAGGCTAACACCCCCTCCAAAAACCAAGTTCAATCATTTTTGGGGGAAAAGTCTATTACCCATAAATTTGAAGTCTAATACCAACTAAAAGGTATTGAATATGAACAAGGTTAGAAATCTAAGGCTAATACTCATTTAAATGGGGCTCGTCGAATAAGGATCAATTTGTCAGAAAGTCCAAGGCTAACACCCCCTCCAAAAACCAAGTTCTATCATTTTTGGGGGAAAAGTCTATTACCCATAAATTTGAAGTCTAATACCAACTAAAAGGTATTGAATATGAACAAGGTTTGAAATCTAAGGCTAATACTCATTTAAAATGGGGCTCGTGAAGTCGGGGACCAATTTGTCCGAAAATCCAAGGCTAACACCCCCTCCAAAAACCAAGTTCTATCATTTTGGGGGGAAAAGTCTATTACCCATAAATTTCAAGTCTAATACCAAATAAAAGGGATTGGATATGAAAAAGGTCAGAAATATAAGGCTAATACTCATTTAAATGGGGCTCGTCGAATAAGGACCAATTTGTCCGAAAATCCAAGGCAAACACCCCCTCCAAAAACCAAGTTCAATCATTTTTGGGGGAAAAGTCTATTACCCATAAATTTGAGGTCTAATACCAACTAAAAGGGATTGGATATGAACAAGGTTAGAAATATAAGTCTAATACTCATTTATAATGGGGCTCGTCGAGTCAGGACCAATTTGTCCGAAAATCCAAGGCTAACCCCCCCTCGAAAAATCAAGTTCTATCATTTTGGGGGGAAAAGTCTATTACCCATAAATTTGAAGTCTAATACCAACAAAAAGGGATTGGATATGAACAAGGTTAAAAATATAAGGCTAATACTCATTTAAAATGGGGCTCGTGAAGTCGGGACCAATTTGTCCGAAAATCCAAGGCTAACACCCCTCCAAAAACCAAGTTCTATCATTTTGGGGGAAAAAGTCTATTACCCATAAATTTGATGTTTAATACCATCTAAAAGGTATTTGATATGAAATAGGTTAGAAATCTAAAGCTAATACTCATTTAAAATGGGGCTCGTGAAGTCAGGACCAATTTGTCCGAAAATCCAAGGCTAACACCCCCTCCAAAAACCAAGTTCTATCATTTTCGGGGGAAAAGTCTATTACCCATAAATTTGAAGTCTAATACCAACTAAAAGGGATTGGATATGAACAAGGTTAGAAATGTAAGGCTAATACTCATTTAAAATGGGGCTCGTCGAGTCATGACCAATTTGTCCGAAAATCCAAGGCTAACACCCCCTCCAAAAACCAAGTTCTATCATTTTAGGGGGAAAAGTCTATTACCCAGAAATTTGAAGTCTAATACCAACAAAAAGGGATTAGATATCAACAAGGTGAGAAATCTAAGGCTAATACTCATTTAAAATGGGGCTAGTCGAGTCGGGGACCAATTTGTCCGAAAATCCAAGGCTAACACCCCTCCAATAACCAAGTTCTATCATTTTTGGGGGGGAAAAGTCTATTACCCATAAATTTGAAGTCTAATACCAACAAAAAGGGATTGGATATGAACAAGGTTAAAAATATAAGGCTAATACTCATTTAAAATGGGGCTCGTGAAGTCAGGACCAATTTGTCCGAAAATCCAAGACTAACACCCCCTCCAATAACCAAGTTCTATCCTTTTGGGGGGAAAAGTCTATTACCCAAAAATTTGAAGTCTAATCCCAACAAAAAGGGATTGGATATGAACAAGGTTAGAAATCTAAGGCTAATACTCATTTAAAATGAGGCTCGTGAAGTCAGGACCAATTTGTCCGAAAATCCAAGGCTAACAACCCCTCCAAAAACCAAGTTCAATCATGTTTGGGGGTAAAGTCTATTACCCATAAATTTGAAGTCTAATACCAACTAAAAGGGATTGGATATGAACAAGGTTAGAAATGTAAGGCTAATACTCATTTAAAATGGGGCTCGTCGAGTCATGACCAATTTGTCCGAAAATCCAAGGCTAACACCCCCTCCAAAAACCAAGTTCTATCATTTTGGGGGAAAATGTCTATTACCCATAAATTTGAATTGTAATACCAACTAAAAGGGATTGCATATGAACAAGGTGAGAAATATAAGGCTAATACTCATTTAAAATGGGGCTCGTCGAGTCGGGGACCAATTTGTCCATAAAGCCAAGGCTAACACCCCCTCCAAAAACCAAGTTCTATCATTTTGGGGGGAAAAGTCTAATACCCATAAATTTGAATTCTAATACCAACAAAAAGGGATTCGATATGAACAAGGTGAGAAATTTAAGGCTAATACTCATTTAAAATGGGGCTAGTCGAGTCAGGACCAATTTGTTCGAAAATCCAAGGCTAACACCCCCTCCAATAACCAAGTTCTATCATTTTGGGGGGAAAAGTCTATTACCCATAAATTTGAAGTCTAATCCCAACAAAAAGGGATATGATATGAACAAGGTTACAAATCTAAGGCTAATACTCATTTAAAATGGGGCTCGTGAAGTCAGGACCAATTTGTCCGAAAATCCAAGGCTAACACCCCCTCCAAAAACCAAGTTCTATCATTTTGAAGGGAAAAGTCTATTACCCATAAATTTGAAGTCTAATACCAACAAAAAGGGATTGGATATGAACAAGGTTAGAAATGTAAGGCTAATACTCATTTAAAATGGGGCTCGTGAAGTCAGGACCAATTTGTCCGAAAATCCAAGGCTAACACCCCCTCCAAAAACCAAGTTCAATCATTTTTGGGGGAAAAGTCTGTTACCCATAAATTGGAAGTCTAATACCAACAAAAAGGGATTGGATATGAACAAGGTTAGAAATATAAGTCTAATACTCATTTATAATGGGGCTCGTCGAGTCAGGACCAATTTGTCCGAAAATCCAAGGCTAACCCCCCTCGAAAAAATCAAGTTCTATCATTTTTGGGGGGGAAAAGTCTATTACCCATAAATTTGAAGTCTAATACCAACAAAAAGGGATTGGATATGAACAAGGTTAAAAAATATAAGGCTAATACTCATTTAAAATGGGGCTCGTGAAGTCGGGGACCAATTTGTCCGAAAATCCAAGGCTAACACCCCCTCCAAAAACCAAGTTCTATCATTTTGGGGGGAAAAAGTCTATTACCCATAAATTTGATGTTTAATACCATCTAAAAGGTATTGGATATGAAATAGGTTAGAAATCTAAAGCTAATACTCATTTAAAATGGGGCTCGTGAAGTCAGGACCAATTTGTCCGAAAATCCAAGGCTAACACCCCCTCCAAAAACCAAGTTCTATCATTTTCGGGGGGGAAAAGTCTATTACCCATAAATTTGAAGTCTAATACCAACTAAAAGGGATTGGATATGAACAAGGTTAGAAATGTAAGGCTAATACTCATTTAAAATGGGGCTCGTCGAGTCATGACCAATTTGTCCGAAAATCCAAGGCTAACACCCCCTCCAAAAACCAAGTTCTATCATTTTTGGGGGGGAAAAGTCTATTACCCAAAAATTTGAAGTCTAATACCAACAAAAAGGGATTAGATATCAACAAGGTGAGAAATATAAGGCTAATACTCATTTAAATGGGGCTCGTCGAATAAGGATCAATTTGTCCGAAAATCCAAGGCTAACACCCCCTCCAAAAACCAAGTTCAATCATTTTTGGGGGAAAAGTCTATTACCCATAAATTTGAAGTCTAATACCAACTAAAAGGTATTGAATATGAACAAGGTTAGAAATCTAAGGCTAATACTCATTTAAATGGGGCTCGTCGAATAAGGATCAATTTGTCCGAAAGTCCAAGGCTAACACCCCCTCCAAAAACCAAGTTCTATCATTTTTGGGGGAAAAGTCTATTACCCATAAATTTGAAGTCTAATACCAACTAAAAGGTATTGAATATGAACAAGGTTTGAAATCTAAGGCTAATACTCATTTAAAATGGGGCTCGTGAAGTCAGGACCAATTTGTCCGAAAATCCAAGGCTAACACCCCCTCCAAAAACCAAGTTCTATCATTTTGGGGGGAAAAGTCTATTACCCATAAATTTCAAGTCTAATACCAAATAAAAGGGATTGGATATGAAAAAGGTCAGAAATATAAGGCTAATACTCATTTAAATGGGGCTCGTCGAATAAGGACCAATTTGTCCGAAAATCCAAGGCAAACACCCCCTCCAAAAACCAAGTTCAATCATTTTTGGGGGAAAAGTCTATTACCCATAAATTTGAGGTCTAATACCAACTAAAAGGGATTGGATATGAACAAGGTTAGAAATATAAGTCTAATACTCATTTATAATGGGGCTCGTCGAGTCAGGACCAATTTGTCCGAAAATCCAAGGCTAACCCCCCCTCGAAAAATCAAGTTCTATCATTTTGGGGGGAAAAGTCTATTACCCATAAATTTGAAGTCTAATACCAACAAAAAGGGATTGGATATGAACAAGGTTAAAAATATAAGGCTAATACTCATTTAAAATGGGGCTCGTGAAGTCAGGACCAATTTGTCCGAAAATCCAAGGCTAACACCCCCTCCAAAAACCAAGTTCTATCATTTTGGGGGAAAAAGTCTATTACCCATAAATTTGATGTTTAATACCATCTAAAAGGTATTTGATATGAAATAGGTTAGAAATCTAAAGCTAATACTCATTTAAAATGGGGCTCGTGAAGTCAGGACCAATTTGTCCGAAAATCCAAGGCTAACACCCCCTCCAAAAACCAAGTTCTATCATTTTCGGGGGAAAAGTCTATTACCCATAAATTTGAAGTCTAATACCAACTAAAAGGGATTGGATATGAACAAGGTTAGAAATGTAAGGCTAATACTCATTTAAAATGGGGCTCGTCGAGTCATGACCAATTTGTCCGAAAATCCAAGGCTAACACCCCCTCCAAAAACCAAGTTCTATCATTTTAGGGGGAAAAGTCTATTACCCAGAAATTTGAAGTCTAATACCAACAAAAAGGGATTAGATATCAACAAGGTGAGAAATCTAAGGCTAATACTCATTTAAAATGGGGCTAGTCGAGTCAGGACCAATTTGTCCGAAAATCCAAGGCTAACACCCCCTCCAATAACCAAGTTCTATCATTTTGGGGGGAAAAGTCTATTACCCATAAATTTGAAGTCTAATACCAACAAAAAGGGATTGGATATGAACAAGGTTAAAAATATAAGGCTAATACTCATTTAAAATGGGGCTCGTGAAGTCAGGACCAATTTGTCCGAAAATCCAAGACTAACACCCCCTCCAATAACCAAGTTCTATCCTTTTGGGGGGAAAAGTCTATTACCCAAAAATTTGAAGTCTAATCCCAACAAAAAGGGATTGGATATGAACAAGGTTAGAAATCTAAGGCTAATACTCATTTAAAATGAGGCTCGTGAAGTCAGGACCAATTTGTCCGAAAATCCAAGGCTAACAACCCCTCCAAAAACCAAGTTCAATCATGTTTGGGGGTAAAGTCTATTACCCATAAATTTGAAGTCTAATACCAACTAAAAGGGATTGGATATGAACAAGGTTAGAAATGTAAGGCTAATACTCATTTAAAATGGGGCTCGTCGAGTCATGACCAATTTGTCCGAAAATCCAAGGCTAACACCCCCTCCAAAAACCAAGTTCTATCATTTTGGGGGAAAATGTCTATTACCCATAAATTTGAATTGTAATACCAACTAAAAGGGATTGCATATGAACAAGGTTAGAAATATAAGGCTAATACTCATTTAAAATGGGGCTCGTCGAGTCAGGACCAATTTGTCCATAAAGCCAAGGCTAACACCCCCTCCAAAAACCAAGTTCTATCATTTTGGGGGGAAAAGTCTAATACCCATAAATTTGAATTCTAATACCAACAAAAAGGGATTCGATATGAACAAGGTGAGAAATTTAAGGCTAATACTCATTTAAAATGGGGCTAGTCGAGTCAGGACCAATTTGTTCGAAAATCCAAGGCTAACACCCCCTCCAATAACCAAGTTCTATCATTTTGGGGGGAAAAGTCTATTACCCATAAATTTGAAGTCTAATCCCAACAAAAAGGGATATGATATGAACAAGGTTACAAATCTAAGGCTAATACTCATTTAAAATGGGGCTCGTGAAGTCAGGACCAATTTGTCCGAAAATCCAAGGCTAACACCCCCTCCAAAAACGAAGTTCTATCATTTTGACGGGAAAAGTCTATTACCCATAAATTTGAAGTCTAATACCAACAAAAAGGGATTGGATATGAACAAGGTTAGAAATTTAAGGCTAATACTCATTTAAAATGGGGCTCGTCGAGTCAAGACCAATTTGTCCGAAAATCCAAGGCAAACACCCCCTCCAAAAACCAAGTTCAATCATTTTTGGGGGAAAAGTCTGTTACCCATAAATTTGAAGTGTAATACCAACAAAAAGGGATTGGATATGAACAAGGTTAGAAATCTAAGTCTAATACTCATTTAAAATGGGGCTTGTGAAGTCAGGACCAATTTGTCCGAAAATCCAAGGCTAACACCCCCTCCAAAAACCAAGTTCTATCATTTTGGGGGGAGAAGTCTATTACCCATAAATTTGAAGTCTAATACCAACTAAAAGGGATTGGATATGAAAAAGGTTAGAAATATAAGGCTAATACTCATTTAAATGGGGCTCGTCGAATAAGGATCAATTTGTCCGAAAATCCAAGGCTAACACCCCCTCCAAAAACCAAGTTCAATCATTTTTGGGGGAAAAGTCTATTACCCATAAATTTGAAGTCTAATACCAACTAAAAGGTATTGAATATGAACAAGGTTAGAAATGTAAGGCTAATACTCATTTAAAATGGGGCTCGTCGAGTCAAGACCAATTTGTCCGAAAATCCAAGGCAAACACCCCCTCCAAAAACCAAGTTCAATCATTTTTGGGGGAAAAGTCTGTTACCCATAAATTTGAAGTCTAATACCAACAAAAAGGGATTGGATATGAACAAGGTTAGAAATATAAGGCTAATACTCATTTATAATGGGGCTCGTCGAGTCAGGACCAATTTGTCCGAAAATCCAAGGCTAACCCCCCCTCCAAAAACCAAGTTCTATCATTTTTGGGGGAAAAGTCTATTACCCATAAATTTGAAGTCTAATACCAACTAAAAGGTATTGAATATGAACAAGGTTTGAAATCTAAGGCTAATACTCATTTAAAATGGGGCTCGTGAAGTCAGGACCAATTTGTCCGAAAATCCAAGGCTAATACCCCCTCCAAAAACCAAGTTCTATCATTTTGGGGGGAAAAGTCTATTACCCATAAATTTGAAGTCTAATACCAAATAAAAGGGATTGGATATGAAAAAGGTTAGAAATATAAGGCTAATACTCATTTAAATGGGGCTCGTCGAATAAGGACCAATATGTCCGAAAATCCAAGGCAAACACCCCCTCCAAAAACCAAGTTCAATCATTTTTGGGGGAAAAGTCTATTACCCATAAATTTGAGGTCTAATACCAACTAAAAGGGATTGGATATGAACAAGGTTAGAAATATAAGTCTAATACTCATTTATAATGGGGCTCGTCGAGTCAGGACCAATTTGTCCGAAAATCCAAGGCTAACCCCCCTCGGAAAAATCAAGTTCTATCATTTTGGGGGGAAAAGTCTATTACCCATAAATTTGAAGTCTAATACCAACAAAAAGGGATTGGATATGAACAAGGTTAAAAATATAACGCTAATACTCATTTAAAATGGGGCTCGTGAAGTCAGGACCAATTTGTCCGAAAATCCAAGGCTAACACCCCCTCCAAAAACCAAGTTCTATCATTTTGGGGGAAAAAGTCTATTACCCATAAATTTGATGTTTAATATCATCTAAAAGGTATTGGATATGAAATAGGTTAGAAATCTAAAGCCAATACTCATTTAAAATGGGGCTCGTGAAGTCAGGACCAATTTGTCCGAAAATCCAAGGCTAACACCCCCTCCAAAAACCAAGTTCTATCATTTTGGGGGGAAAAGTCTATTACCCATAAATTTGAAGTCTAATACCAACTAAAAGGGATTGGATATGAACAAGGTTAGAAATGTAAGGCTAATACTCATTTAAAATGGGGCTCGTCGAGTCATGACCAATTTGTCCGAAAATCCAAGGCTAACACCCCCTCCAAAAACCAAGTTCTATCATTTTGGGGGGAAAAGTCTAATACCCATAAATTTTAATTCTAATACCAAAAATAAGGGATTCGATATGAACAAGGTGAGAAATTTAAGGCTAATACTCATTTAAAATGGGGCTAGTCGAGTCAGGACCAATTTGTCCGAAAATCCAAGCCTAACACCCCCCCCTCAAAAACCAAGTTCTATCATTTTGGGGGGAAAAGTCTATTACCCATAAATTTGAAGTCTAATACCAACTAAAAGGTATTGAATATGAACAAGGTTAGAAATCTAAGGCTAATACTCATTTAAAATGGGGCTCGTGAAGTCAGGACCAATTTGTCCGAAAATCCAAGGCTAACACCCCCTCCAAAAACCAAGTTCTATCATTTTGAGGGAAAATGTCTATTACCCATAAATTTGAATTGTAATACCAACTAAAAGGGATTGCATATGAACAAGGTTAGAAATATAAGGCTAATACTCATTTAAAATGGGGCTCGTCGAGTCAGGACCAATTGGTCCATAAATCCAAGGCTAACACCCCCTCCAAAAACCAAGTTCTATCATTTTGGGGGGAAAAGTCTAATACCCATAAATTTGAATTCTAATACCAACAAAAAGGGATTAGATATGAACAAGGGGAGAAATTTAAGGCTAATACTCATTTAAAATGGGGCTAGTCGAGTCAGGACCAATTTGTCCGAAAATCCAAGGCTAACACCCCCTCCAATAACCAAGTTCTATCATTTTGGGGGGAAAAGTCTATTACCCAAAAATTTGAAGTCTAATCCCAACAAAAAGGGATTGGATATGAACAAGGTTAGAAATCTAAGGCTAATACTCATTTAAAATGAGGCTCGTGAAGTCAGGACCAATTTGTCCGAAAATCCAAGGCTAACAACCCCTCCAAAAACCAAGTTCAATCATGTTTGGGGGAAAAGTCTATTACCCATAAATTTGAAGTCTAATACCAACTAAAAGGGATTGGATATGAACAAGGTTAGAAATCTAAGGCTAATACTCATTTAAAATGGGGCTCGTCTAGTCAAGACCAATTTGTCCGAAAATCCAAGGCTAACACCCCCTCCAAAAACCAAGTTCTATCATTTTGAGGGGAAAAGTCTATTACCCATAAATTTGAAGTCTAATACCAACTAAAAGGTATTGAATATGAACAAGGTTTGAAATGTAAGGCTAATACTCATTTAAAATGGGGCTCGTCGAGTCAAGACCAATTTGTCCGAAAATCCAAGGCAAACACCCCCTCCAAAAACCAAGTTCAATCATTTTTGGGGGAAAAGTCTATTACCCATAAATTTGAAGTCTAATACCAACAAAAAGGGATTGGATATGAACAAGGTTAGAAATCTAAGTCTAATACTCATTTAAAATGGGGCTCGTGAAGTCGGGGACCAATTTGTCAGAAAATCCAAGGCTAACACCCCCTCCAAAAAACCAAGTTCTATCATTTTTGGGGGGAGAAGTCTATTACCCATAAATTTGAAGTCTAATACCAACTAAAAGGGATTGGATATGAAAAAGGTTAGAAATATAAGGCTAATACTCATTTAAATGGGGCTCGTCGAATAAGGATCAATTTGTCCGAAAATCCAAGGCTAACACCCCCTCAAAAAACCAAGTTCAATCATTTTTGGGGGAAAAGTCTATTACCCATAAATTTGAAGTCTAATACCAACTAAAAGGTATTGAATATGAACAAGGTTAGAAATCTAAGGCTAATACTCATTTAAATGGGGCTCGTCGAATAAGGATCAATTTGTCCGAAAGTCCAAGGCTAACACCCCCTCCAAAAACCAAGTTCTATCATTTTTGGGGGAAAAGTCTATTACCCATAAATTTGAAGTCTAATACCAACTAAAAGGTATTGAATATGAACAAGGTTTGAAATCTAAGGCTAATACTCATTTAAAATGGGGCTCGTGAAGTCAGGACCAATTTGTCCGAAAATCCAAGGCTAACACCCCCTCCAAAAACCAAGTTCTATCATTTTGGGGGGAAAAGCCTATTACCCATAAATTTGAAGTCTAATACCAAATAAAAGGGATTGTATATGAAAAAGGTTAGAAATATAAGGCTAATACTCATTTAAATGGGGCTCGTCGAATAAGGACCAATTTGTCCGAAAATCCAAGGCAAACACCCCCTCCAAAAACCAAGTTCAATCATTTTTGGGGGAAAAGTCTATTACCCATAAATTTGAGGTCTAATACCAACTAAAAGGGATTGGATATGAACAAGGTTAGAAATATAAGTCTAATACTCATTTATAATGGGGCTCGTCGAGTCAGGACCAATTTGTCCGAAAATCCAAGGCTAACCCCCCCTCGAAAAATCAAATTCTATCATTTTGGGGGGAAAAGTCTATTACCCATAAATTTGAAGTCTAATACCAACAAAAAGGGATTGGATATGAACAAGGTTAAAAATCTAAGGCTAATACTCATTTAAAATGGGGCTCGTGAAGTCGGGGACCAATTTGTCCAGAAAATCCAAGGCTAACACCCCCTCCAAAAACCAAGTTCTATCATTTTGGGGGGAAAAAAGTCTATTACCCATAAATTTGATGTTTAATACCATCTAAAAGGTATTGGATATGAAATAGGTTAGAAATCTAAAGCTAATACTCATTTAAAATGGGGCTCGTGAAGTCGGGGACCAATTTGTCAGAAAATCCAAGGCTAACACCCCCTCCAAAAACCAAGTTCTATCATTTTGGGGGGAAAAGTCTATTACCCATAAATTTGAAGTCTAATACCAACTAAAAGGTATTGAATATGAACAAGGTTAGAAATCTAAGGCTAATACTCATTTAAAATGGGGCTCGTGAAGTCAGGACCAATTTGTCCGAAAATCCAAGGCTAACACCCCCTCCAAAAACCAAGTTCTATCATTTTGAGGGAAAATATCTATTACCCATAAATTTGAATTGTAATACCAACTAAAAGGGATTGCATATGAACAAGGTTAGAAATATAAGTCTAATACTCATTTAAAATGGGGCTCGTCGAGTCAGGACCAATTGGTCCATAAATCCAAGGCTAACACCCCCTCCAAAAACCAAGTTCTATCATTTTGGGGGGAAAAGTCTAATACCCATAAATTTGAATTCTAATACCAACAAAAAGGGATTCGATATGAACAAGGTGAGAAATTTAAGGCTAATACTCATTTAAAATGGGGCTAGTCGAGTCAGGACCAATTTGTCCGAAAATCCAAGGCTAACACCCCCTCCATTAACCAAGTTCTATCATTTTGGGGGGAAAAGTCTATTACCCAAAAATTTGAAGTCTAATCCCAACAAAAAGGGATTGGATATGAACAAGGTTAGAAATCTAAGGCTAATACTCATTTAAAATGAGGCTCGTGAAGTCAGGACCAATTTGTCCGAAAATCCAAGGCTAACAACCCCCTCCAAAAACCAAGTTCAATCATGTTTGGGGGGAAAAGTCTATTACCCATAAATTTGAAGTCTAATACCAACTAAAAGGGATTGGATATGAACAAGGTTAGAAATCTAAGGCTAATACTCATTTAAAATGGGGCTCGTCGAGTGAGGACCAATTTGTCCGAAAATCCAAGGCTAACACCCCCTCCAAAAACCAAGTTGAATCATTTTTGGGGGAAAAGTCTATTACCCATAAATTTGAAGTCTAATACCAACTAAAAGGTATTGAATATGAACAAGGTTAGAAATCTAAGGCTAATACTCATTTAAAATGGGGCTCGTCGAGTCAGGAACAATTTGTCCGAAAATCCAAGGCTAACGCCCCCTCCAAAAACCAAGTTCTATCATTTTGAGGGGAAAAGTCTATTACCCATAAATTTGAAGTCTAATACCAACAAAAAGGGATTGGATATGAACAAGGTTAGAAATGTTAGGCTAATACTCATTTAAAATGGGGCTCGTCGAGTCAGGACCAATTTGTCCGAAAATCCAAGGCAAACACCCCCTCCAAAAACCAAGTTCAATCATTTTTGGGGGAAAAGTCTATTACCCATAAATTTGAGGTCTAATACCAACTAAAAGGGATTGGATATGAACAAGGTTAGAAATATAAGGCTAATACTCATTTATAATGGGGCTCGTCGAGTCAGGACCAATTTGTCCGAAAATCCAAGGCTAACCCCCCCTCGAAAAATCAAGTTCTATCATTTTGGGGGGAAAAGTCTATTACTCATAAATTTGAAGTCTAATACCAACAAAAAGGGATATGATATGAACAAGGTTAGAAATCTAAGGCTAATACTCATTTAAAATGGGGCTCGTGAAGTCAGGACCAATTTGTCCGAAAATCCAAGGCTAACACCCCCTCCAAAAACCAAGTTCTATCATTTTGAGGGGAAAAGTCTATTACGCATAAATTTGAAGTCTAATACCAACAAAAAGGGATTGGATATGAACAAGGTTAGAAATGTAAGGCTAATACTCATTTAAAATGGGGCTCGTCGAGTCAAGACCAATTTGTCCGAAAATCCAAGGCAAACACCCCCTCCAAAAACCAAGTTCAATCATTTTTGGGGGAAAAGTCTATTACCCATAAATTTGAAGTCTAATACCAACAAAAAGGGATTGCATATGAACAAGGTTAGAAATCTAAGTCTAATACTCATTTAAAATGGGGCTCGTGAAGTCAGGACCAATTTGTCCGAAAATCCAAGGCTAACACCCCCTCCAAAAACCAAGTTCTATCATTTTGGGGGGAGAAGTCTATTACCCATAAATTTGAAGTCTAATACCAACTAAAAGGGATTGGATATGAAAAAGGTTAGAAATATAAGGCAATTACTCATTTAAATGGGGCTCGTCGAATAAGGATCAATTTGTCCGAAAGTCCAAGGATAACACCCCCTCCAAAAACCAAGTTCTATCATTTTGGGGGGAAAAGTCTATTACCCATAAATTTGAAGTCTAATACCAAATAAAAGGGATTGGATATGAAAAAGGTTAGAAATATAAGGCTAATACTCATTTAAATGGGGCTCGTCGAATAAGGATCAATTTGTCCGAAAATCCAAGGCTAACACCCCCTCCAAAAACCAAGTTCAATCATTTTTGGGTGAAAAGTCTATTACCCATAAATTTGAAGTCTAATACCAACTAAAAGGTATTGAATATGAACAAGGTTAGAAATCTAAGGCTAATACTCATTTAAATGGGGCTCGTCGAATAAGGATCAATTTGTCCGAAAGTCCAAGGCTAACACCCCCTCCAAAAACCAAGTTCTATCAATTTTGGGGGAAAAGTCTATTACCCATAAATTTGAAGTCTAATACCAACTAAAAGGTATTGAATATGAACAAGGTTAGAAATCTAAGGCTAATACTCATTTAAAATGGGGCTCGTGAAGTCAGGACCAATTTGTCCGAAAATCCAAGGCTAACACCCCCTCCAAAAACCAAGTTCTATCATTTTGGGGGAAAAAGTCTATTACCCATAAATTTGAATTCTAATACCAACTAAAAGGGATTGCATATGAACAAGGTTAGAAATCTAAGGCTAATACTCATTTAAAATGGGGCTCGTTTTGTCTGAAAATCCAAGGCTAACACCCCCTCCAAAAACCAAGTTGAATCATTTTTGGGGGAAAAGTCTATTACCCATAAATTTGAAGTCTAATACCAACTAAAAGGTATTGAATATGAACAAGGTTAGAAATCTAAGGCTAGTACTCATTTAAAATGGGGCTCGTCGAGTCAGGAACAATTTGTCCGAAAATCCAAGGCTAACACCCCCTCCAAAAACCAAGTTAGATCATTTTGAGGGGAAAAGTCTATTACCCATAAATTTGAAGTCTAATACCAACAAAAAGGGATTGGATATGAACAAGGTTAGAAATGTAAGGCTAATACTCATTTAAAATGGGGCTCGTCGAGTCAAGACCAATTTGTCCGAAAATCCAAGGCAAACACCCCCTCCAAAAACCAAGTTCAATCATTTTTGGGGGAAAAGTCTATTACCCATAAATTTGAGGTCTAATACCAACTAAAAGGGATTGGATATGAAAAAGGTTAGAAATATAAGGCTAATACTCATTTATAATGGGGCTCGTCGAGTCAGGACCAATTTGTCCGAAAATCCAAGGCTAACCCCCCCTCGAAAAATCAAGTTCTATCATTTTGGGGGGAAAAGTCTATTACCCATAAATTTGAAGTCTAATACCAACAAAAAGGGATATGATATGAACAAGGTTAGAAATCTAAGGCTAATACTCATTTAAAATGGGGCTCGTGAAGTCAGGACCAATTTGTCCGAAAATCCAAGGCTAACACCCCCTCCAAAAACCAAGTTCTATCATTTTGAGGGGAAAAGTCTATTACCCATAAATTTGAAGTCTAATACCAACAAAAAGGGATTGGATATGAACAAGGTTATAAATGTAAGGCTAATACTCATTTAAAATGGGGCTCGTCGAGTCAAGACCAATTTGTCCGAAAATCCAAGGCAAACACCCCCTCCAAAAACCAAGTTCAATCATTTTTGGGGGAAAAGTCTATTACCCATAAATTTGAAGTCTAATACCAACAAAAAGGGATTGGATATGAACAAGGTTAGAAATCTAAGTCTAATACTCATTTAAAATGGGGCTCGTGAAGTCAGGACCAATTTGTCCGAAAATCCAAGGCTAACACCCCCTCCAAAAACCAAGTTCTATCATTTTGGGGGGAGAAGTCTATTACCCATAAATTTGAAGTCTAATACCAACTAAAAGGGATTGGATATGAAAAAGGTTAGAAATATAAGGCTAATACTCATTTAAATGGGGCTCGTCGAATAAGGATCAATTTGTCCGAAAATCCAAGGCTAACACCCCCTCCAAAAACCAAGTTCAATCATTTTTGGGGGAAAAGTCTATTACCCATAAATTTGAAGTCTAATACCAACTAAAAGGTATTGAATATGAACAAGGTTAGAAATCTAAGGCTAATACTCATTTAAATGGGGCTCGTCGAATAAGGATCAATTTGTCCGAAAGTCCAAGGCTAACACCCCCTCCAAAAACCAAGTTCTATCATTTTGGGGGGAAAAGTCTATTACCCATAAATTTGAAGTCTAATACCAACTAAAAGGTATTGAATATGAACAAGGTTTCAAATCTAAGGCTAATACTCATTTAAAATGGGGCTCGTGAAGTCAGGACCAATTTGTCCGAAAATCCAAGGCTAACACCCCCTCCAAAAACCAAGTTCTATCATTTTGGGGGGAAAAGTCTATTACCCATAAATTTGAAGTCTAATACCAAATAAAAGGGATTGGATATGAAAAAGGTTAGAAATATAAGGCTAATCCTCATTTAAATGGGGCTCGTCGAATAAGGATCAATTTGTCCGAAAATCCAAGGCTAACACCCCCTCCATAAACCAAGTTCAATCATTTTTGGGTGAAAAGTCTATTACCCATAAATTTGAATTCTAATACCAACTAAAAGGTATTGAATATGAACAAGGTTAGAAATCTAAGGCTAATACTCATTTAAATGGGGCTCGTCGAATAAGGATCAATTTGTCCGAAAGTCCAAGGCTAACACCCCCTCCAAAAACCAAGTTCTATCAATTTTGGGGGAAAAGTCTATTACCCATAAATTTGAAGTCTAATACCAACTAAAAGGTATTGAATATGAACAAGGTTAGAAATCTAAGGCTAATACTCATTTAAAATGGGGCTCGTGAAGTCAGGACCAATTTGTCCGAAAATCCAAGGCTAACACCCCCTCCAAAAACCAAGTTCTATCATTTTGGGGGAAAAAGTCTATTACCCATAAATTTGAATTCTAATACCAACTAAAAGGGATTGCATATGAACAAGGTTAGAAATCTAAGGCTAATACTCATTTAAAATGGGGCTCGTCGAGTGAGGACCAATTTGTCCGAAAATCCAAGGCTAACACCCCCTCCAAAAACCAAGTTCTATCATTTTGGGGGGAGAAGTCTATTACCCATAAATTTGAAGTCTAATACCAACTAAAAGGGATTGGATATGAAAAAGGTTAGAAATATAAGGCTAATACTCATTTAAATGGGGCTCGTCGAATAAGGATCAATTTGTCCGAAAATCCAAGGCTAACACCCCCTCCAAAAACCAAGTTCAATCATTTTTGGGGGAAAAGTCTATTACCCATAAATTTGAAGTCTAATACCAACTAAAAGGTATTGAATATGAACAAGGTTAGAAATCTAAGGCTAATACTCATTTAAATGGGGCTCGTCGAATAAGGATCAATTTGTCCGAAAGTCCAAGGATAACACCCCCTCCAAAAACCAAGTTCTATCATTTTGGGGGGAAAATTCTATTACCCATAAATTTGAAGTCTAATACCAACTAAAAGGTATTGAATATGAACAAGGTTTGAAATCTAAGGCTAATACTCATTTAAAATGGGGCTCGTGAAGTCAGGACCAATTTGTCCGAAAATCCAAGGCTAACACCCCCTCCAAAAACCAAGTTCTATCATTTTGGGGGGAAAAGTCTATTACCCATAAATTTGAAGTCTAATACCAAATAAAAGGGATTGGATATGAAAAAGGTTAGAAATATAAGGCTAATACTCATTTAAATGGGGGCTCGTCGAATAAGGATCAATTTGTCCGAAAATCCAAGGCTAACACCCCCTCCAAAAAACCAAGTTCAATCATTTTTTGGGTGAAAAGTCTATTACCCATAAATTTGAAGTCTAATACCAACTAAAAGGTATTGAATATGAACAAGGTTAGAAATCTAAGGCTAATACTCATTTAAATGGGGCTCGTCGAATAAGGATCAATTTGTCCGAAAGTCCAAGGCTAACACCCCCTCCAAAAAACCAAGTTCTATCAATTTTTGGGGGGAAAAGTCTATTACCCATAAATTTGAAGTCTAATACCAACTAAAAGGTATTGAATATGAACAAGGTTAGAAATCTAAGGCTAATACTCATTTAAAATGGGGCTCGTGAAGTCGGGACCAATTTGTCAGAAAATCCAAGGCTAACACCCCCTCCAAAAACCAAGTTCTATCATTTTTGGGGGGAAAAAGTCTATTACCCATAAATTTGAATTCTAATACCAACTAAAAGGGATTGCATATGAACAAGGTTAGAAATCTAAGGCTAATACTCATTTAAAATGGGGCTCGTTTTGTCTGAAAATCCAAGGCTAACACCCCCTCCAAAAACCAAGTTGAATCATTTTTGGGGGAAAAGTCTATTACCCATAAATTTGAAGTCTAATACCAACTAAAAGGTATTGAATATGAACAAGGTTAGAAATCTAAGGCTAGTACTCATTTAAAATGGGGCTCGTCGAGTCGAGAACAATTTGTCCAGAAAATCCAAGGCTAACACCCCCTCCAAAAAACCAAGTTAGATCATTTTGAGGGGGAAAAGTCTATTACCCATAAATTTGAAGTCTAATACCAACAAAAAGGGATTGGATATGAACAAGGTTAGAAATGTAAGGCTAATACTCATTTAAAATGGGGCTCGTCGAGTCAAGACCAATTTGTCCGAAAATCCAAGGCAAACACCCCCTCCAAAAACCAAGTTCAATCATTTTTGGGGGAAAAGTCTATTACCCATAAATTTGAGGTCTAATACCAACTAAAAGGGATTGGATATGAACAAGGTTAGAAATATAAGGCTAATACTCATTTATAATGGGGCTCGTCGAGTCAGGACCAATTTGTCCGAAAATCCAAGGCTAACCCCCCCTCGAAAAATCAAGTTCTATCATTTTGGGGGGAAAAGTCTATTACCCATAAATTTGAAGTCTAATACCAACAAAAAGGGATATGATATGAACAAGGTTAGAAATCTAAGGCTAATACTCATTTAAAATGGGGCGCGTGAAGTCAGGACCAATTTGTCCGAAAATCCAAGGCTAACACCCCCTCCAAAAACCAAGTTCTATCATTTTGAGGGGAAAAGTCTATTACCCATAAATTTGAAGTCTAATACCAACAAAAAGGGATTGGATATGAACAAGGTTAGAAATGTAAGGCTAATACTCATTTAAAATGGGGCTCGTCGAGTCAAGACCAATTTGTCCGAAAATCCAAGGCAAACACCCCCTCCAAAAACCAAGTTCAATCATTTTTGGGGGAAAAGTCTATTACCCATAAATTTGAAGTCTAATAGCAACAAAAAGGGATTGGATATGAACAAGGTTAGAAATCTAAGTCTAATACTCATTTAAAATGGGGCTCGTGAAGTCAGGACCAATTTGTCCGAAAATCCAAGGCTAACACCCCCTCCAAAAACCAAGTTCTATCATTTTGGGGGGAGAAGTCTATTACCCATAAATTTGAAGTCTAATACCAACTAAAAGGGATTGGATATGAAAAAGGTTAGAAATATAAGGCTAATACTCATTTAAATGGGGGCTCGTCGAATAAGGATCAATTTGTCCGAAAATCCAAGGCTAACACCCCCTCCAAAAACCAAGTTCAATCATTTTTTGGGGGGAAAAGTCTATTACCCATAAATTTGAAGTCTAATACCAACTAAAAGGTATTGAATATGAACAAGGTTAGAAATCTAAGGCTAATACTCATTTAAATGGGGCTCGTCGAATAAGGATCAATTTGTCCGAAAGTCCAAGGCTAACACCCCCTCCAAAAACCAAGTTCTATCATTTTGGGGGGAAAAGTCTATTACCCATAAATTTGAAGTCTAATACCAACTAAAAGGTATTGAATATGAACAAGGTTTGAAATCTAAGGCTAATACTCATTTAAAATGGGGCTCGTGAAGTCAGGACCAATTTGTCCGAAAATCCAAGGCTAACACCCCCTCCAAAAACCAAGTTCAATCATTTTTGGGGGAAAAGTCTATTACCCATAAATTTGAAGTCTAATACCAACTACAAGGTATTGGATATGAACAAGGTTAGAAATATAAGGTTAATACTCATTTAAAATGGGGCTCGTCAAGTTAGGACCAATTTATCTGAAAATCCAAGGCTAACACCCCCTCCAAAACCCAAGTTCTATCATTTTGGGGGAAAAAGTCTTTTACCCATAAATTTGAAGTCTAATACCAACTAAAAGGTATTGGATAAGAACAAGGTTAGAAATCTAAGGCTAATACTCATTTGAAATGGGGCTCGTGCAGTCAGGACCAATTCGTCCGAAAATCCAAGGCTAACACCCCCTCCAAAAACCAAGTTCTATCATTTTGAGGGGAAAAGTCTATTACCCATAAATTTGAAGTCTAATACCAACAAAAAGGGATTGGATATGAACAAGGTTAGAAATGTAAGGCTAATACTCATTTAAAATGGGGCTCGTCGAGTCAGGACCAATTTGTCCGAAAATCCATGGCAAACACCCCCTCCAAAAACCAAGTTCAATCATTTTTGGGGGAAAAGTCTATTACCCATAAATTTGAGGTCTAATACCAACTAAAAGGGATTGGATATGAACAAGGTTAGAAATATAAGTCTAATACTCATTTATAATGGGGCTCCTCGAGTCAGGACCAATTTGTCCAAAAATCCAAGGCTAACCCCCCCTCGAAAAATCAAAAGTTCTATCATTTTGGGGGGAAAAGTCTATTACCCATAAATTTGAAGTCTAATACCAACTAAAAGGGATTGGATATGAACAAGGTTAGAAATCTAAGGCTAATACTCATTTAAAATGGGTCTCGTGAAGTCAGGACCAATTTGTCCGAAAATCCAAGGCTAACACCCTCTCCAAAAACCAAGTTCTATCATTTTGGGGGGGAAAGTCTATTACCCAAAAATTTGAAGTCTAATACCAACAAAAAGGGATTGGATATGAACAAGGTGAGAAATCTAAGGCTAATACTCATTTAAAATGGGGCTAGTCGAGTCAGGACCAATTTGTCCGAAAATCCAAGGCTAACACCCCCTCCAATAACCAAGTTCTATCATTTTGGGGGGAATAGTCTATTACCCATAAATTTGAAGCCTAATACCAAATAAAAGGTCTTGGATATGAACAAGGTTAGAAATATAAGGCTAATACTCATTTAATATGGGGCTCGTGAAGTCAGGACCAATTTGTCCGAAAATCTAAGCCTAACACCCCCCCTCAAAAACCAAGTTCTATCATTTTGGGGGGAAAAGTCTATTACCCATAAATTTGAAGTCTAATACCAACAAAAAGGGATTGGATATGAACAAGGTTAGAAATCTAAGGCTAATACTCATTTAAAATGGGGCTCGTGAAGTCAGGACCAATTTGTCCGAAAATCCAAGGCTAACACCCCCTCCAAAAACCAAGTTCTATCATTTTGAGGGGAAAAGTCTATTACCCATAAATTTGAAGTCTAATACCAACTAAAAGGGCTTGGATATGAACAAGGCTAGAAATCTAAGGCTAATACTCATTTAAAATGGGGCTCGTGAAGTCGGGACCAATTTGTCAGAAAATCCAAGGCTAACACTCCCTCCAAAAACCAAGTTCTATCATTTTTGGGGGAAAAGTCTATTACCCATAAATTTGAAGTCTAATACCAACAAAAAGGGATTGGATATGAACAAGGTTAGAAATCTAAGGCTAATACTCATTTAAAATGGGGCTCGTGAAGTCGGGACCAATTTGTCAGAAAATCCAAGGCTAACACCCCCTCCAAAAACCAAGTTCTATCATTTTTGGGGGGGAAGAGTCTATTACCCATAAATTTGAAGTCTAATACGAACAAAAAGGGATTGGATATGAACAAGGTTAGAAATCTAAGGCTAATACTCATTTAAAATGGGGGTCGTGCAGTCAGTACTAATTTGTCCGAAAATCCAAGACTAACACCCCCTCCAAAAACCAAGTTCAATCATGTTTGGGGGAAAAGTTTATTACCCATAAATTTGAAGTCTAATACCAACTAAAAGGGATTGGATATGAACAAGGTTAGAAATCTAAGGCTAATACTCATTTAAAATGGGGCTCGTCGAGTGAGGACCAATTTGTCCGAAAATCCAAGGCTAACACCCCCTCCAAAACCCAAGTTCTATCATTTTGGGGGAAAAAGTCTTTTACCCATAAATTTGAAGTCTAATACCAACTAAAAGGTATTGGATAAGAACAAGGTTAGAAATCTAAGGCTAATACTCATTTGAAATGGGGCTCGTGCAGTCAGGACCAATTCGTCCGAAAATCCAAGGCTAACACCCCCTCCAAAAACCAAGTTCTATCATTTTCGGGTTAAAAGTCTATTACCCATAAATTTGAAGTCTAATACCAAAAAAAAGGGATTGGATATGAACAAGGTTAGAAATCTAATGCTAATACTCATTTAAAATGGGGCTCGTGAAGTCAGGACCAATTTATCCGAAAATCCAAGGCTAACACCTCCTCCAAAAACCAAGTTCAATCATGTTTGGGGGAAAAGTCTATTACCCATAAAGTTGAAGTCTAATACCAACTAAAAGGGATTGGATATGAACAAGGTTAGAAATCTAAGGCTAATACTCATTTAAATGGGGCTCGTCGAATAAGGATCAATTTGTCCGAAAGTCCAAGGCTAACACCCCCTCCAAAAACCAAGTTCTATCATTTTTGGGGGGAAAGTCTATTACCCACAAATTTGAAGTCTAATACCAACTAAAAGGGATTGCATATGAACAAGGTTAGAAATCTAAGGCTAATACTCATTTAAAATGGGGCTCGTGAAGTCAGGACCAATTTGTCCGAAAATCCAAGGCTAACACTCCCTCCAAAAACCAAGTTCTATCATTTTGGGGGGAAAAGTCTATTACCCATAAATTTGAAGTCTAATACCAACAAAAAGGGATTGGATATGAACAAGGTTAGAAATCTAAGGCTAATACTCATTTAAAATGGGGCTCGTGAAGTCAGGACCAATTTGTCCGAAAATCCAAGGCTAACACCCCCTCCAAAAACCAAGTTCTATCATTTTGGGGGGAAAAGTCTATTACCCATAAATTTGAAGTCTAATACGAACAAAAAGGGATTGGATATGAACAAGGTTAGAAATCTAAGGCTAATACTCATTTAAAATGGGGCTCGTGCAGTCAGTACTAATTTGTCCGAAAATCCAAGACTAACACCCCCTCCAAAAACCAAGTTCAATCATGTTTGGGGGAAAAGTTTATTACCCATAAATTTGAAGTCTAATACCAACTAAAAGGGATTGGATATGAACAAGGTTAGAAATCTAAGGCTAATACTCATTTAAAATGGGGCTCGTCGAGTGAGGACCAATTTGTCCGAAAATCCAAGGCTAACACCCCCTCCAAAAACCAAGTTCAATCATTTTTGGGGGAAAAGTCTATTACCCATAAATTTGAAGTCTAATACCAACTAAAAGGTATTGCATATGAACAAGGTTAGAAATATAAGGTTAATACTCATTTAAAATGGGGCTCGTCAAGTTAGGACCAATTTATCCGAAAATCCAAGGCTAACACCCCCTCCAAAAACCAAGTTCTATCATTTTCGGGTTAAAAGTCTATTACCCATAAATTTGAAGTCTAATACCAAAAAAAAGGGATTGGATATGAACAAGTTTAGAAATCGAATGCTAATACTCATTTAAAATGGGGCTCGTGAAGTCAGGACCAATTTCTCCGAAAATCCAAGGCTAACACCTCCTCCAAAAACCAAGTTCAATCATGTTTGGGGGAAAAGTCTATTACCCATAAAGTTGAAGTCTAATACCAACTAAAAGGGATTGGATATGAACAAGGTTAGAAATCTAAGGCTAATACTCATTTAAATGGGGCTCGTCGAATAAGGATCAATTTGTCCGAAAGTCCAAGGCTAACACCCCCTCCAAAAACCAAGTTCTATCATTTTTGGGGGAAAAGTCTATTACCCACAAATTTGAAGTCTAATACCAACTAAAAGGGATTGCATATGAACAAGGTTAGAAATATAAGGCAAATACTCATTTAAAATGGGGCTCGTGAAGTCAGGACCAATTTGTCCAAAAATCCAAGGCTAACACCCCCTCCAAAAACCAAGTTCTATCATTTTGGGGGGAAACGTTTATTACCCATAAATTTGAAGTCTAATACCAACTAAAAGGGCTTGGATATGAACAAGGTTAGAAATATAAGGCTAATACTCATTTAAAATGGGGCTCGTGAAGTCAGGACCAATTTGTCCGAAAATCCAAGGCTAACACCCCCCCAAAAACCAAGTTCTATCATTTTGGGGGGAAAAGTCTATTACCCATAAATTTGAAGTATAATACCAACAAAAAAAGGGATTGGATATGAACAAGGTTAGAAATATAAGGCTAATACTCATTTAAAATGGGGCTCGTCGAGTCAGGAACAATTTGTCCGAAAATCCAAGGCTAACACCCCCTCCAAAACCCAAGTTCTATCATTTTGGGGGAAAAAGTCTTTTACCCACAAATTTGAAGTCTAATACCAACTAAAAGGTATTGGATAAGAACCAGGTTAGAAATCTAAGGCTAATACTCATTTGAAATGGGGCTCGTGAAGTCAGGACCAATTCGTCCGAAAATCCAAGGCTAACACCCCCTCCAAAAACCAAGTTCTATCATTTTCGGGTTAAAAGTCTATTACCCATAAATTTGAAGTCTAATACCAAAAAAAAGGGATTGGATATGAACAAGGTTAGAAATCTAAGGCTAATACTCATTTAAAATGGGGCTCGTGAAGTCAAGACCAATTTATCCGAAAAACCAAGGCTAACACCCCCTCCAAAAACCAAGTTCAATCACGTTTGGGGGAAAAGTCTATTACCCATAAATTTGAAGTCTAATACCAACTAAAAGGGATTGGATATGAACAAGGTTAGAAATCTAAGGCTAATACTCATTCAAATGGGGCTCGTCGAATAAGGATCAATTTTTCCGAAAGTCCAAGGCTAACACCCCCTCCAAAAACCAAGTTCTATCATTTTTGGGGGAAAACTATATTACCCACAAATTTGAAGTCTAATACCAACTAAAAGGGATTGGATATGAACAAGGTTAGAACTCTAAGGCTAATACTCATTTAAAATGGGGCTCGTCGAGTCAGGACCAATTTGTCCGCAAATCCAAGGCTAACACCCCCTCCAAAAACCAAGTTCAATCAGGTTTGGGGGAAAAGTCTATTACCCATAAATTTGAAGTCTAATACCAACTACAAGGTATTGGATATGAACAAGGTTAGAAATATAAGGCTAATACTCATTTAAAATGGGGCTCGTCGAGTCAGGAACAATTTGTCAAAAAATCCAAGGCTAACACCCCCTCCAAAAACCAAGTTCTATCATTTTGGGGGTAAAAGTCTATTACCCATAAATTTGAAGTCTAATACCAACAAAAAGGGCTTGTATATGAACAAGGTTATAAATCTAAGGCTAATACTCATTTAAAATGGGGCTCGTGAAGTCAGGACCAATTTGTCAGAAAATCCAAGGCTAACAACCCCTCCAAAAACCAAGTTCTATCATTTTGAGGGGAAAAGTCTATTACTCATAAATTTGAAGTCTAATACCAACTAAAAGGGATTGGATATGAACAAGGTTAGAAATCTAAGGCTAATACTCATTTAAAATGGGGCTCGTCGAGTCAGGACCAATTTGTCCGAAAATCCAAGGCTAACACCCCCTCCAAAAACCAAGTTTTATCATTTTGGGGGAAAAAGTCTTTTACCCATAAATTTGAAGTCTAATACCAACTAAAAGGTATTGTATATGAACAAGGTTATAAATCTAAGGCTAATACTCATTTAAAATGGGGCTCGTCGAGTCAGGACCAATTTGTCCGAAAATCCAAGGCTAACACCCCCTCCAAAAACCAAGTTCAATCATTTTTGGGGGAAAAGTCTATTACCCATAAATTTGAAGTCTAATACCTACTAAAAGGGATTGCATATGAACAAGGTTAGAAATCTAAGGTTAATACTCATTTAAAATGGGGCTCGTCCAGTCAGGACCAATTTGTCCGAAAATCCAAGGCTAACACCCCCTCCAAAAACCAAGTTCAATCATGTTTGGGTGAAAAGTCTATTACCCATAAATTTGAAGTCTAATACCAACTAAAAGGGATTGGATATGAACAAGGTTACAAATCTAAGGCTAATACTCATTTAAAATGGGGCTCGTCGAGTCAGGAACAATTTGTCCGAAAATCCAAGGCTAACACCCCCTCCAAAAACCAAGTTCTATCATTTTGAGGGGAAAAGTCTATTACCCATAAATTTGAAGTCTAATACCAACTAAAAGGGCTTGGATATGAACAAGGTTAGAAATATAAGGCTAATACTCATTTAAAATGGGGGCTCGTGAAGTCGGGGACCAATTTCTCCGAAAATCCAAGGCTAACACCCACCCAAAAACCAAGTTCTATCATTTTTGGGGGGGAAAAGTCTAATACCCATAAATTTGCATTCTAATACCAACAAAAAGGGATTGGATATGAACAAGGTGAGAAATCTAAGGCTAATACTCATTTAAAATGGGGCTAGTCGAGTCAGGACCAATTTGTCTGAAAATCCAAGGCTAACACCCCCTCCAATAATCAAGTTCTATCATTTTGGGGGGAATAGTCTATTACCCATAAATTTGAAGTCTAATAACAACTAAAAGGGCTTGGATATGAACAATTTTAGAAATATAAGGCTAATACTCATTTAATATGGGGCTCGTGAAGTCAGGACCAATTTGTCCGAAAAATCCAAGGCTAACACCCCCCCTCAAAAACCAAGTTCTATCATTTTGGAGGGAAAAGTCTATTACCCATAAATTTGAAGTCTAATACCAACTAAAAGGGCTTGGATATGAACAAGGTTAGAAATATAAGGCTAATACTCATTTAAAATGGGGCTCGTGAAGTCAGGACCAATTTGTCCGAAAATCCAAGGCTAACACCCCCCCAAAAACCAAGTTCTATCATTTTTGGGGGAAAACTATATTACCCACAAATTTGAAGTCTAATACCAACTAAAAGGGATTGGATATGAACAAGGTTAGAACTCTAAGGCTAATACTCATTTAAAATGGGGCTCGTCGAGTCAGGACCAATTTGTCCGCAAATCCAAGGCTAACACCCCCTCCAAAAACCAAGTTCAATCAGGTTTGGGGGAAAAGTCTATTACCCATAAATTTGAAGTCTAATACCAACTACAAGGTATTGGATATGAACAAGGTTAGAAATATAAGGCTAATACTCATTTAAAATGGGGCTCGTCGAGTCAGGAACAATTTGTCAAAAAATCCAAGGCTAACACCCCCTCCAAAAACCAAGTTCTATCATTTTGGGGGTAAAAGTCTATTACCCATAAATTTGAAGTCTAATACCAACAAAAAGGGCTTGTATATGAACAAGGTTATAAATCTAAGGCTAATACTCATTTAAAATGGGGCTCGTGAAGTCAGGACCAATTTGTCCGAAAATCCAAGGCTAACAACCCCTCCAAAAACCAAGTTCTATCATTTTGAGGGGAAAAGTCTATTACTCATAAATTTGAAGTCTAATACCAACTAAAAGGGATTGGATATGAACAAGGTTAGAAATCTAAGGCTAATACTCATTTAAAATGGGGCTCGTCGAGTCGGGGACCAATTTGTCCGAAAATCCAAGGCTAACACCCCCTCCAAAAACCAAGTTTTATCATTTTGGGGGAAAAAGTCTTTTACCCATAAATTTGAAGTCTAATACCAACTAAAAGGTATTGGATATGAACAAGGTTATAAATCTAAGGCTAATACTCATTTAAAATGGGGCTCGTCGAGTCGGGGACCAATTTGTCCGAAAATCCAAGGCTAACACCCCCTCCAAAAACCAAGTTCAATCATTTTTGGGGGAAAAGTCTATTACCCATAAATTTGAAGTCTAATACCTACTAAAAGGGATTGCATATGAACAAGGTTAGAAATCTAAGGTTAATACTCATTTAAAATGGGGCTCGTCCAGTCAGGACCAATTTGTCCGAAAATCCAAGGCTAACACCCCCTCCAAAAACCAAGTTCAATCATGTTTGGGTGAAAAGTCTATTACCCATAAATTTGAAGTCTAATACCAACTAAAAGGGATTGGATATGAACAAGGTTACAAATCTAAGGCTAATACTCATTTAAAATGGGGCTCGTCGAGTCAGGAACAATTTGTCCGAAAATCCAAGGCTAACACCCCCTCCAAAAACCAAGTTCTATCATTTTGAGGGGAAAAGTCTATTACCCATAAATTTGAAGTCTAATACCAACTAAAAGGGCTTGGATATGAACAAGGTTAGAAATATAAGGCTAATACTCATTTAAAATGGGGCTCGTGAAGTCAGGACCAATTTCTCCGAAAATCCAAGGCTAACACCCACCCAAAAACCAAGTTCTATCATTTTGGGGGGAAAAGTCTAATACCCATAAATTTGCATTCTAATACCAACAAAAAGGGATTGGATATGAACAAGGTGAGAAATCTAAGGCTAATACTCATTTAAAATGGGGCTAGTCGAGTCAGGACCAATTTGTCTGAAAATCCAAGGCTAACACCCCCTCCAATAATCAAGTTCTATCATTTTGGGGGGAATAGTCTATTACCCATAAATTTGAAGTCTAATAACAACTAAAAGGGCTTGGATATGAACAATTTTAGAAATATAAGGCTAATACTCATTTAATATGGGGCTCGTGAAGTCAGGACCAATTTGTCCGAAAAATCCAAGGCTAACACCCCCCCTCAAAAACCAAGTTCTATCATTTTGGGGGGAAAAGTCTATTACCCATAAATTTGAAGTCTAATACCAACAAAAAGGGATTGGATATGAACAAGGTTAGAAATATAAGGCTAATACTCATTTAAAATGGGGCTCGTGAAGTCAGGACCAATTTGTCTGAAAATCCAAGACTAACACCCCCTCCAAAAACCAAGTTCAATCATGTTTGGGGAAAAAGTCTATTACCCATAAATTTGAAGTCTAATACCAACTAAAAGGGATTGGATATGAACAAGGTTAGAAACCTAAGGCTAATACTCATTTAAAATGGGGCTCGTCGAGTCAGGAACAATTTGTCCGAAAATCCAAGGCTAACACCCCCTCCAAAAACCAAGTTCTATCATTTTGGGGGGAAAAGTCTATTACCCATAAATTTGAAGTCTAATACCAACTAAAAGGGCTTGGATATGAACAAGGTTAGAAATATAAGGCTAATACTCATTTAATATGGGGCTCGTGAAGTCAGGACCAATTTGTCCGAAAATCCAAGGCTAACACCCCCCCTCAAAAACCAAGTTCTATCATTTTGGGGGTAAAAGTCTATTACCCATAAATTTGAAGTCTAATACCAACAAAAAGGGCTTGTATATGAACAAGGTTATAAATCTAAGGCTAATACTCATTTAAAATGGGGCTCGTGAAGTCAGGACCAATTTGTCCGAAAATCCAAGGCTAACAACCCCTCCAAAAACCAAGTTCTATCATTTTGAGGGGAAAAGTCTATTACTCATAAATTTGAAGTCTAATACCAACTAAAAGGGATTGGATATGAACAAGGTTAGAAATCTAAGGCTAATACTCATTTAAAATGGGGCTCGTCGAGTCAGGACCAATTTGTCCGAAAATCCAAGGCTAACACCCCCTCCAAAAACCAAGTTTTATCATTTTGGGGGAAAAAGTCTTTTACCCATAAATTTGAAGTCTAATACCAACTAAAAGGTATTGGATATGAACAAGGTTATAAATCTAAGGCTAATACTCATTTAAAATGGGGCTCGTCGAGTCAGGACCAATTTGTCCGAAAATCCAAGGCTAACACCCCCTCCAAAAACCAAGTTCAATCATTTTTTGGGGGGAAAAGTCTATTACCCATAAATTTGAAGTCTAATACCTACTAAAAGGGATTGCATATGAACAAGGTTAGAAATCTAAGGTTAATACTCATTTAAAATGGGGCTCGTCCAGTCAGGACCAATTTGTCCGAAAATCCAAGGCTAACACCCCCTCCAAAAACCAAGTTCAATCATGTTTGGGTGAAAAGTCTATTACCCATAAATTTGAAGTCTAATACCAACTAAAAGGGATTGGATATGAACAAGGTTACAAATCTAAGGCTAATACTCATTTAAAATGGGGCTCGTCGAGTCAGGAACAATTTGTCCGAAAATCCAAGGCTAACACCCCCTCCAAAAACCAAGTTCTATCATTTTGAGGGGAAAAGTCTATTACCCATAAATTTGAAGTCTAATACCAACTAAAAGGGCTTGGATATGAACAAGGTTAGAAATATAAGGCTAATACTCATTTAAAATGGGGCTCGTGAAGTCAGGACCAATTTCTCCGAAAATCCAAGGCTAACACCCACCCAAAAACCAAGTTCTATCATTTTGGGGGGAAAAGTCTAATACCCATAAATTTGCATTCTAATACCAACAAAAAGGGATTGGATATGAACAAGGTGAGAAATCTAAGGCTAATACTCATTTAAAATGGGGCTAGTCGAGTCAGGACCAATTTGTCTGAAAATCCAAGGCTAACACCCCCTCCAATAATCAAGTTCTATCATTTTTGGGGGAATAGTCTATTACCCATAAATTTGAAGTCTAATAACAACTAAAAGGGCTTGGATATGAACAATTTTAGAAATATAAGGCTAATACTCATTTAATATGGGGCTCGTGAGGTCGGGGACCAATTTGTCCGAAAATCCAAGGCTAACACCCCCCTCAAAAACCAAGTTCTATTATTTTGGGGGGAAAGTCTATTACCCATAAATTTGAAGTCCAATACCAACAAAAAGGGATTGGATATGAACAAGGTTAGAAATCTAAGGCTAATACTCATTTAAAATGGGGCTCGTTGAGTCAGGACCAATTTGTCCGAAAATCCAAGGCTAACACCCCCTCCAAAAACCAAGTTCTATCATTTTTGGGGGAAAAGTCTATTACCCAAAAAATTTGAAGTCTAATACCAACTAAAAGGGATTGGATATGAACAAGGTGAGAAATCTAAGGCTAATATTCATTTAAAATGGGGCTAGTCGAGTCAGGGACCAATTTGTCCGAAAATCCAAGGCTAACACCCCTCCAATAACCAAGTTCTATCATTTTTGGGGGGGAATAGTCTATTACCCATAAATTTGAAGTCTAATACCAACTAAAAGGGCTTGGATATGAACAAGGTTAGAAATATAAGGCTAATACTCATTTAATATGGGGCTCGTGAGGTCGGGGACCAATTTGTCCGAAAATCCAAGGCTAACACCCCCCTCAAAAACCAAGTTCTATTATTTTTGGGGGGGAAAGTCTATTACCCATAAATTTGATGTCTAATACCAAGTAAAAGGGATTGGATATGAACAAGGTTAGAAATGTAAGGCTAATACTCATTTAAAATGGGGGCTCGTTGAGTCGGGACCAATTTGTCCGAAAATCCAAGGCTAACACCCCTCCAAAAAACCAAGTTCTATCATTTTTGGGGGGGAAAAGTCTATTACCCAAAAATTTGAAGTCTAATACCAATAAAAAGGGATTGGATATGAACAAGGTGAGAAATCTAAGGCTAATACTCATTTAAAATGGGGCTAGTCGAGTCAGGACCAATTTGTCTGAAAATCCAAGGCTAACACCCCCTCCAATAACCAAGTTCTATCATTTTGGGGGGAATAGTCTATTCCCCATAAATTTGAAGTCTAATACCAACTAAAAGGTATTGGATATAAACAAGGTTAAAAATATAAGGCTAATACTCATTTAATATGGGGCTCGTGAAGTCAGGACCAATTTGTCCGAAAATCCAAGGCTAACACCCCCTCCAAAAACAAAGTTCTATCATTTTGGGGGGAATAGTCTATTACCCATAAATTTGAAGTCCAATACCAACAAAAAGGGATTGGATATGAACAAGGTTAGAAATCTAAGGCTAATACTCATTTTAAATGGGGCTCGTGAAGTCAGGACCAATTTGTCCGAAAATCCAAGGCTAACACCCCCTCCAAAAACCAAGTTCTATCATTTTGGGGGGAAAGTCTATTACCCATAACTTTGATGTCTAATACCAAGTAAAAGGGATTGGATATGAACAAGGTTAGAAATGTAAGGCTAATACTCATTTAAAATGGGGATCGTTGAGTCAGGACCAATTTGTCCGAAAATCCAAGGCTAACACCCCCTCCAACAACCAAGTTCTATCATTTTGGGGGGAAAAGTCTATTACCCAAAAATTTGAAGTCTAATACCAATAAAAAGGGATTGGATATGAACAAGGTGAGAAATCTAAGGCTAATACTCATTTAAAATGGGGCTCGTGAAGTCAGGACCAATTTCTCCGAAAATCCAAGGCTAACACCCACCCAAAAACCAAGTTCTATCATTTTGGGGGGAAAAGTCTAATACCCATAAATTTGCATTCTAATACCAACAAAAAGGGATTGGATATGAACAAGGTGAGAAATCTAAGGCTAATACTCATTTAAAATGGGGCTAGTCGAGTCAGGACCAATTTGTCTGAAAATCCAAGGCTAACACCCCCTCCAATAATCAAGTTCTATCATTTTGGGGGGAATAGTCTATTACCCATAAATTTGAAGTCTAATAACAACTAAAAGGGCTTGGATATGAACAATTTTAGAAATATAAGGCTAATACTCATTTAATATGGGGCTCGTGAGGTCAGGACCAATTTGTCCGAAAATCCAAGGCTAACACCCCCCCTCAAAAACCAAGTTCTATTATTTTGGGGGGGAAAGTCTATTACCCATAAATTTGAAGTCCAATACCAACAAAAAGGGATTGGATATGAACAAGGTTAGAAATCTAAGGCTAATACTCATTTAAAATGGGGCTCGTTGAGTCAGGACCAATTTGTCCGAAAATCCAAGGCTAACACCCCCTCCAAAAACCAAGTTCTATCATTTTGGGGGGAAAAGTCTATTACCCAAAAATTTGAAGTCTAATACCAACTAAAAGGGATTGGATATGAACAAGGTGAGAAATCTAAGGCTAATATTCATTTAAAATGGGGCTAGTCGAGTCAGGACCAATTTGTCTGAAAATCCAAGGCTAACACCCCCTCCAATAACCAAGTTCTATCATTTTGGGGGGAATAGTCTATTACCCATAAATTTGAAGTCTAATACCAACTAAAAGGGCTTGGATATGAACAAGGTTAGAAATATAAGGCTAATACTCATTTAATATGGGGCTCGTGAGGTCAGGACCAATTTGTCCGAAAATCCAAGGCTAACACCCCCCCTCAAAAACCAAGTTCTATTATTTTGGGGGGGAAAGTCTATTACCCATAAATTTGAAGTCCAATACCAACAAAAAGGGATTGGATATGAACAAGGTTAGAAATCTAAGGCTAATACTCATTTAAAATGGGGCTCGTTGAGTCAGGACCAATTTGTCCGAAAATCCAAGGCTAACACCCCCTCCAAAAACCAAGTTCTATCATTTTGGGGGGAAAAGTCTATTACCCAAAAATTTGAAGTCTAATACCAACTAAAAGGGATTGGATATGAACAAGGTGAGAAATCTAAGGCTAATATTCATTTAAAATGGGGCTAGTCGAGTCAGGACCAATTTGTCTGAAAATCCAAGGCTAACACCCCCTCCAATAACCAAGTTCTATCATTTTGGGGGGAATAGTCTATTACCCATAAATTTGAAGTCTAATACCAACTAAAAGGGCTTGGATATGAACAAGGTTAGAAATATAAGGCTAATACTCATTTAATATGGGGCTCGTGAGGTCAGGACCAATTTGTCCGAAAATCCAAGGCTAACACCCCCCCTCAAAAACCAAGTTCTATTATTTTGGGGGGGAAAGTCTATTACCCATAAATTTGATGTCTAATACCAAGTAAAAGGGATTGGATATGAACAAGGTTAGAAATGTAAGGCTAATACTCATTTAAAATGGGGCTCGTTGAGTCAGGACCAATTTGTCCGAAAATCCAAGGCTAACACCCCCTCCAAAAACCAAGTTCTATCATTTTGGGGGGAAAAGTCTATTACCCAAAAATTTGAAGTCTAATACCAATAAAAAGGGATTGGATATGAACAAGGTGAGAAATCTAAGGCTAATACTCATTTAAAATGGGGCTAGTCGAGTCAGGACCAATTTGTCTGAAAATCCAAGGCTAACACCCCCTCCAATAACCAAGTTCTATCATTTTGGGGGGAATAGTCTATTCCCCATAAATTTGAAGTCTAATACCAACTAAAAGGTATTGGATATAAACAAGGTTAAAAATATAAGGCTAATACTCATTTAATATGGGGCTCGTGAAGTCAGGACCAATTTGTCCGAAAATCCAAGGCTAACACCCCCTCCAAAAACAAAGTTCTATCATTTTGGGGGGAATAGTCTATTACCCATAAATTTGAAGTCCAATACCAACAAAAAGGGATTGGATATGAACAAGGTTAGAAATCTAAGGCTAATACTCATTTTAAATGGGGCTCGTGAAGTCAGGACCAATTTGTCCGAAAATCCAAGGCTAACACCCCCTCCAAAAACCAAGTTCTATCATTTTGGGGGGGAAAGTCTATTACCCATAACTTTGATGTCTAATACCAAGTAAAAGGGATTGGATATGAACAAGGTTAGAAATGTAAGGCTAATACTCATTTAAAATGGGGATCGTTGAGTCAGGACCAATTTGTCCGAAAATCCAAGGCTAACACCCCCTCCAACAACCAAGTTCTATCATTTTGGGGGGAAAAGTCTATTACCCAAAAATTTGAAGTCTAATACCAATAAAAAGGGATTGGATATGAACAAGGTGAGAAATCTAAGGCTAATACTCATTTAAAATGGGGCTAGTCGAGTCAGGACCAATTTGTCTGAAAATCCAAGGCTAACACCCCCCCTCAAAAACCAAGTTCTATCATTTTGGGGGGAAAAGTCTATTACCCATAAATTTGAAGTCTAATACCAACAAAAAGGGATTGGATATGAACAAGGTTAGAAATCTAAGGCTAATACTCATTTAAAATGGGGATCGTGAAGTCAGGACCAATTTGTCCGAAAATCCAAGGCTAACACCCTCTCCAAAAACCAAGTTCTATCATTTTGAGGGGAAAAGTCTATTACCCATAAATTTGAAGTCTAATACCAACAAAAAGGGATTGGATATGAATAAGGTTGGAAATCTAAGGCTAATACTGATTTAAAATGGGGCTTGTCGAGTCAGGACCAATTTGTCCGAAAATCCAAGGCTAACACCCCCTCCAAAAACCAAGTTCTATCATTTTTGGGGGAAAAGTCTATTACCCATAAATTTGAAGTCCAATAACAACAAAAAGGGATTGGATATGAACAAGGTTAGAAATCTAAGGCTAATACTCATTTTAAATGGGGCTCGTGAAGTCAGGACCAATTTGTCCGAAAATCCAAGGCTAACACCCCCTCCAAAAACCAAGTTCTATCATTTTGGGGGGGAAAATCTATTACCCATAACTTTGATGTCTAATACCAAGTAAAAGGGATTGGATATGAACAAGGTTAGAAATGTAAGGCTAATACTCATTTAAAATGGGGATCATTGAGTCAGGACCAATTTGTCCGAAAATCCAAGGCTAACACCCCCTCCAAAAACCAAGTTCTATCATTTTGGGGGGAAAAGTCTATTACCCAAAAATTTGAAGTCTAATACCAATAAAAAGGGATTGGATATGAACAAGGTGAGAAATCTAAGGCTAATACTCATTTAAAATGGGGCTAGTCGAGTCAGGACCAATTTGTCTGAAAATCCAAGGCTAACACCCCCTCCAATAACCAAGTTCTATCATTTTGGGGGGAATAGTCTATTCCCCATAAATTTGAAGTCTAATACCAACTAAAAGGTATTGGATATGAACAAGGTTAAAAATATATGGCTAATACTCATTTAATATGGGGCTCGTGAAGTCAGGACCAATTTGTCCGAAAATCCAAGGCTAACACCCCCCCTCAAAAACCAAGTTCTATCATTTTGGGGGGAAAAGTCTATTACCCATAAATTTGAAGTCTAATACCAACAAAAAGGGATTGGATATGAACAAGGTTAGAAATCTAAGGCTAATACTCATTTAAAATGGGGATCGTGAAGTCAGGACCAATTTGTCCGAAAATCCAAGGCTAACACCCTCTCCAAAAACCAAGTTCTATCATTTTGAGGGGAAAAGTCTATTACCCATAAATTTGAAGTCTAATACCAACTAAAAGGGATTGGATATGAATAAGGTTGGAAATCTAAGGCTAATACTGATTTAAAATGGGGCTTGTCGAGTCAGGACCAATTTGTCCGAAAATCCAAGGCTAACACCCCCTCCAAAAACCAAGTTCTATCATTTTTGGGGGAAAAGTCTATTACCCATAAATTTGAAGTCCAATAACAACAAAAAGGGATTGGATATGAACAAGGTTAGAAATCTAAGGCTAATACTCATTTTAAATGGGGCTCGTGAAGTCGGGACCAATTTGTCCGAAAAATCCAAGGCTAACACCCCTCCAAAAACCAAGTTCTATCATTTTGGGGGGAAAAGTCTATTACCTATAAATTTGAAGTCTAATACCAACTAAAAGGGATTGGATATGAACAAGGTTAGAAATCTAAGGCTAATACTCATTTTAAATGGGGCTCGTGAAGTCAGGACCAATTTGTCCGAAAATCCAAGGCTAACACCCCCTCCAAAAACCAAGTTCTATCATTTTGGGGGAAAACGTCTATTACCCATAAATTTGAAGTCTAATACCAACTAAAAGGTATTGGATATGAACAAGGTTAGAAATCTAAGGCTAATACTCATTTAAAATGGGACTCGTGAAGTCGGGACCAATTTGTCAGAAATCCAAGGCTAACACCCCCCTCCAAAAACCAAGTTCTATCATTTTGGAGGGAAAAGTCTATTACCTATAAATTTGAAGTCTAATACCCACTAAAAGGGCTTGGATATGAACAAGGTTAGAAATATAAGGCTAATACTCATTTAATATGGGGCTCGTGAAGTCGGGACCAATTTGTCAGAAAATCCAAGGGTAACCCCCCCTCAAAAACCAAGTTCTATCATTTTTGGGGGGAAAAGTCTATTACCCATAAATTTGAAGTCCAATACCAACAAAAAGGGATTGGATATGAACAAGGTTAGAAATCTAAGGCTAATACTCATTTAAAATGGGGCTCGTGAAGTCAGGACCAATTTGTCCGAAAATCCAAGGCTAACACCCCCTCCAAAAACCAAGTTCTATCATTTTGAGGGGAAAAGTCTATTACCCATAAATTTGAAGTCTAATACCAACTAAAAGGGATTGGATATGAACAAGGTTAGAAATCTAAGTCTAATACTCATTTAAAATGGGGCTCGTCGAGTCGGGGACCAATTTGTCCAGAAAATCCAAGGCTAACACCCCCTCCAAAAACCAAGTTCAATCATTTTTGGGGGAAAAGTCTATTACCCATAAATTTGAAGTCTCATACCAACTAATAGGTATTGGATATGAACAAGGTTAGAAATCTAAGGCTAATACTCATTTAAAATAGGGCTCGTCAAGTCAGGACCAATTTGTCTAAAAATCCAAGGCTAACACCCCCTCCAAAAACCAAGTTCTATCATTTTGGGGGAAAAAGTCTATTACCCATAAATTTGAAGTTTAATAGCATCTAAAAGGTATTGTATATGAACTAGGTTAGAAATCTAAGGCTAATACTCATTTAAAATGGGGCTCGTGAAGTCAAGACCAATTTGTCCGAAAATCCAAGGCTAACACCCCCTCCAAAAACCAAGTTCAATCATTTTTGGGGGAAAAGTCTATTACCCATAAATTTGAAGTCCAATACCAACAAAAAGGGATTGGATATGAACAAGGTTAGAAATCTAAGGCTAATACTCATTTAAAATGGGGCTCGTGAAGTCGGGACCAATTTGTCCAGAAAATCCAAGGCTAACACCCCTCCAAAAAACCAAGTTCTATCATTTTGAGGGGAAAAGTCTATTACCCATAAATTTGAAGTCTAATACCAACTAATAGGTATTGGATATGAACAAGGTTAGAAATCTAAGGCTAATACTCATTTAAAATGGGGCTCGTCAAGTCAGGACCAATTTGTCTGAAAATCCAAGGCTAACACCCCCTCCAAAAACCAAGTTCTATCATTTTGGGGGAAAAAGTCTATTACCCATAAATTTGAAGTCTAATACCAACTAATAGGTATTGGATATGAACAAGGTTAGAAATCTAAGGCTAATACTCATTTAAAATGGGGCTCGTCAAGTCAGGACCAATTTGTCCGAAAATCCAAGGCTAACACCCCCTCCAAAAACCAAGTTCTATCATTTTGGGGGAAAAAGTCTATTACCCATAAATTTGAAGCCTAATACCAACTAAAAGGGATTGAATATGAACAAGGTTAGAAATCTAAGGCTAATACTCATTTAAAATGGGGCTCGTGAAGTCAGGAGCAATTTGTCCGAAAATCCAAGGCTAACACCCCCTCCAAAAACCAAGTTCTATCATTTTGAGGGGAAAAGTCTATTACCCATAAATTTGAAGTCTAATACCAACTAAAAGGTATTGGATATGAACAAGGTTAGAAATATAAGGCTAATACTCATTTAAAATAGGGCTCGTCGAGTGAGGACCAATTTGTCCGAAAATCCAAGGCTAACACCCCCTCCAAAAACCAAGTTCAATCATTTTTGGGGGAAAAGTCTATTACCCATAAATTTGAAGTCTAATAACAACTAATAGGTATTGGATATGAACAAGGTTAGAAATCTAAGGCTAATACTCATTTAAAATGGGGCTCGTCAAGTCAGGACCAATTTGTCTGAAAATCCAAGGCTAACACCCCCTCCAAAAACCAAGTTCTATCATTTTGGGGGAAAAAGTCTATTACCCATAAATTTAAAGTCTAATACCAACTAAAAGGGATTGGATATGAACAAGGTTAGAAATCTAGTGCTAATACTCATTTAAAATGGGGTCGCCGAATAAGGATCAATTTGTCCGAAAATCCAAGGCTAACACCCCCTCCAAAAACCAAGTTCTATCATTTTGGGGGGAAAAGTCTATTACCCATAAATTTGAAGTCCAATACCAACAAAAAGGGATTGGATATGAACAAGGTTAGAAATCTAAGGCTAATACTCATTTAAAATGGGGCTCGTGAAGTCAGGACCAATTTGTCCGAAAATCCAAGGCTAACACCCCCTCCAAAAACCAAGTTCTATCATTTTGAGGGGAAAAGTCTATTACCCATAAATTTGAAGTCTAATACCAACTAATAGGTATTGGATATGAACAAGGTTAGAAATCTAAGGCTAATACTTATTTAAAATGGGGCTCGTCAAGTCAGGACCAATTTGCCTGAAAATCCTAGGCTAACACCCCCTCCAAAAACCAAGTTCTATCATTTTGGGGGAAAAAGTCTATTACCCATAAATTTGAAGTCTAATACCAACTAAAAGGGATTGGATATGAACAAGGTTAGAAATCTAAGGCTAATACTCATTTAAAATGGGGCTCGTGAAGTCGGGGACCAATTTGTCCAGAAAATCCAAGGCTAACACCCCCTCCAAAAACCAAGTTCTATCATTTTGAGGGGAAAAGTCTATTACCCATAAATTTGAAGTCTAATACCAACTAAAAGGTATTGGATATGAACAAGGTTAGAAATATAAGGCTAATACTCATTTAAAATAGGGCTCGTCGAGTGAGGACCAATTTGTCCGAAAATCCAAGCCTAACACCCCCTCCAAAAACCAAGTTCTATCATTTTTGGGGGAAAAGTCTATTACCCATAAATTTGAAGTCTAATACCAACTAATAGGTATTGGATATGAACAAGGTTAGAAATCTAAGGCTAATACTCATTTAAAATGGGGCTCATCAAGTCAGGACCAATTTGTCTGAAAATCCAAGGCTAACACCCCCTCCAAAAACCAAGTTCTATCATTTTGGAGGAAAAAGTCTATTACCCATAAATTTGAAGTCTAATACCAACTAAAAGGGATTGGATATGAACAAGGTAAGTCTATTACCCATAAATTTGAAGTCTAATACCAACAAAAAGGGATTGGATATGAACAAGGTTAGAAATATAAGGCTAATACTCATTTAAAATAGGGCTCGTCGAGTGAGGACCAATTTGTCCGAAAATCCAAGGCTAACACCCCCTCCAAAAACCAAGTTCAATCATTTTTGGGGGAAAAGTCTATTACCCATAAATTTGAAGTCTCATACCAACTAATAGGTATTGGATATGAACAAGGTTAGAAATATAAGGCTAATACTCATTTAAAATGGGGCTCGTCAAGTCGGGGACCAATTTGTCCGAAAATCCAAGGCTAACACCCCCTCCAAAAAACCAAGTTCTATCATTTTGGGGGGGAAAAAGTCTATTACCCATAAATTTGAAGTTTAATAGCATCTAAAAGGTATTGGATATGAACTAGGTTAGAAATCTAAGGCTAATACTCATTTAAAATGGGGCTCGTGAAGTCAGGACCAATTTGTCCGAAAATCCAAGGCTAACACCCCCTCCAAAAACCAAGTTCAATCATTTTTGGGGGAAAAGTCTATTACCCATAAATTTGAAGACCAATACCAACAAAAAGGGATTGGATATGAACAAGGTTAGAAATCTAAGGCTAATACTCATTTAAAATGGGGCTCGTGAAGTCAGGACCAATTTGTCCGAAAATCCAAGGCTAACACCCCCTCCAAAAACCAAGTTCTATCATTTTGAGGGGAAAAGTCTATTACCCATAAATTTGAAGTCTAATACCAACTAATAGGTATTGGATATGAACAAGGTTAGAAATCTAAGGCTAATACTCATTTAAAATGGGGGCTCGTCAAGTCAGGACCAATTTGTCCGAAAATCCAAGGCTAACACCCCCTCCAAAAACCAAGTTCTATCATTTTGGGGGAAAAAGTCTATTACCCATAAATTTGAAGTCTAATACCAACTAATAGGTATTGGATATGAACAAGGTTAGAAATCTAAGGCTAATACTCATTTAAAATGGGGCTTTTCAAGTCAGGACCAATTTGTCTGAAAATCCAAGGCTAACACCCCCTCCAAAAACCAAGTTCTATCATTTTGGGGGAAAAAGTCTATTACCCATAAATTTGAAGTCTAATACCAACTAAAAGGGATTGGATATGAACAAGGTTAGAAATCTAAGGCTAATACTCATTTAAAATGGGGCTCGTGAAGTCAGGACCAATTTGTCCGAAAATCCAAGGCTAACACCCCCTCCAAAAACCAAGTTCTATCATTTTGAGGGGAAAAGTCTATTACCCATAAATTTGAAGTCTAATACCAACTAAAAGGTATTGGATATGAACAAGGTTAGAAATATAAGGCTAATACTCATTTAAAATAGGGCTCGTCGAGTGAGGACCAATTTGTCCGAAAATCCAAGGCTAACACCCCCTCCAAAAACCAAGTTCAATCATTTTTGGGGGAAAAGTCTATTACCCATAAATTTGAAGTCTAATAACAACTAATAGGTATTGGATATGAACAAGGTTAGAAATCTAAGGCTAATACTCATTTAAAATGGGGCTCGTCAAGTCAGGACCAATTTGTCTGAAAATCCAAGGCTAACACCCCTCCAAAAAACCAAGTTCTATCATTTTGGGGGAAAAAGTCTATTACCCATAAATTTGAAGTCTAACACCAACTAAAAGGGATTGGATATGAACAAGGTTAGAAATCTAATGCTAATACTCATTTAAAATGGGGTCGCCGAATAAGGATCCATTTGTCCGAAAATCCAAGGCTAACACCCCTCCAAAAAACCAAGTTCTATCATTTTGGGGGGAAAAGTCTATTACCCATAAATTTGAAGTCCAATACCAACAAAAAGGGATTGGATATGAACAAGGTTAGAAATCTAAGGCTAATACTCATTTAAAATGGGGCTCGTGAAGTCAGGACCAATTTGTCCGAAAATCCAAGGCTAACACCCCCTCCAAAAACCAAGTTCTATCATTTTGAGGGGAAAAGTCTATTACCCATAAATTTGAAGTCTAATACCAACTAATAGGTATTGGATATGAACAAGGTTAGAAATCTAAGGCTAATACTTATTTAAAATGGGGCTCGTCAAGTCAGGACCAATTTGCCTGAAAATCCTAGGCTAACACCCCCTCCAAAAACCAAGTTCTATCATTTTGGGGGAAAAAGTCTATTACCCATAAATTTGAAGTCTAATACCAACTAAAAGGGATTGGATATGAACAAGGTTAGAAATCTAAGGCTAATACTCATTTAAAATGGGGCTCGTGAAGTCAGGACCAATTTGTCCGAAAATCCAAGGCTAACACCCCCTCCAAAAACCAAGTTCTATCATTTTGAGGGGAAAAGTCTATTACCCATAAATTTGAAGTCTAATACCAACTAAAAGGTATTGGATATGAACAAGGTTAGAAATATAAGGCTAATACTCATTTAAAATAGGGCTCGTCGAGTGAGGACCAATTTGTCCGAAAATCCAAGCCTAACACCCCCTCCAAAAACCAAGTTCAATCATTTTTGGGGGAAAAGTCTATTACCCATAAATTTGAAGTCTAATACCAACTAATAGGTATTGGATATGAACAAGGTTAGAAATCTAAGGCTAATACTCATTTAAAATGGGGCTCGTCAAGTCAGGACCAATTTGTCTGAAAATCCAAGGCTAACACCCCCTCCAAAAACCAAGTTCTATCATTTTGGGGGAAAAAGTCTATTACCCATAAATTTGAAGTCTAATACCAACTAAAAGGGATTGGATATGAACAAGGTAAGTCTATTACCCATAAATTTGAAGTCTAATACCAACTAAAAGGTATTGGATATGAACAAGGTTAGAAATATAAGGCTAATACTCATTTAAAATAGGGCTCGTCGAGTGAGGACCAATTTGTCCGAAAATCCAAGGCTAACACCCCCTCCAAAAACCAAGTTCAATCATTTTTGGGGGAAAAGTCTATTACCCATAAATTTGAAGTCTCATACCAACTAATAGGTATTGGATATGAACAAGGTTAGAAATATAAGGCTAATACTCATTTAAAATAGGGCTCGTCAAGTCAGGACCAATTTGTCTGAAAATCCAAGGCTAACACCCCCTCCAAAAACCAAGTTCTATCATTTTGGGGGAAAAAGTCTATTACCCATAAATTTGAAGTTTAATCGCATCTAAAAGGTATTGGATATGAACTAGGTTAGAAATCTAAGGCTAATACTCATTTAAAATGGGGCTCGTGAAGTCGGGACCAATTTGTCCAGAAAATCCAAGGCTAACATCCCTCCAAAAACCAAGTTCAATCATTTTTTGGGGGAAAAGTCTATTACCCATAAATTTGAAGTCTAATACCAACTAAAAGGGATTGGATATGAACAAGGTTAGAAATATAAGGCTAATACTCATTTAAATGGGGCTCGTCGAATAAGGATCAATTTGTCCAGAAAATCCAAGGCTAACACCCCCTCCAAAAAACCAAGTTCTATCATTTTGGGAGGAAAAGTCTATTACCTATAAATTTGAAGTCTAATACCAACTAAAAGGGCTTGGATATGAACAAGGTTAGAAATATAAGGCTAATACTCATTTAATATGGGGCTCGTGAAGTCAGGACCAATTTTTCCGAAAATCCAAGGGTAACACCCCCCTCAAAAAACCAAGTTCTATCATTTTTGGGGGGGAAAAGTCTATTACCCATAAATTTGAAGTCCAATACCAACAAAAAGGGATTGGATATGAACAAGGTTAGAAATATAAGGCTAATACTCATTTAAAATGGGGCTCGTGAAGTCAGGACCAATTTGTCCGAAAATTCAAGGCTAACACCCCCTCCAAAAACCAAGTTTTATCATTTTGAGGGGAAAAGTCGATTACCCATAAATTTGAAGTCTAATACCAACTAATAGGTATTGGATATGAACAAGGTTAGAAATCTAAGGCTAATACTCATTTAAAATGGGGCTCGTCAAGTCAGGACCAATTTGTCTGAAAATCCAAGGCTAACACCCCCTCCAAAAACCAAGTTCTATCATTTTGGGGGAAAAAGTCTATTACCCATAAATTTGAAGTCTAATACCAACTAAAAGGGATTGGATATGAACAAGGTTAGAAATATAAGGCTAATACTCATTTAAATGGGGCTCGCCGAATAAGGATCAATTTGTCCGAAAATCCAAGGCTAACACCCCCTCCAAAAACCAAGTTCTATCATTTTGGGAGGAAAAGTCTATTACCTATAAATTTGAAGTCTAATACCAACTAAAAGGGCTTGGATATGAACAAGGTTAGAAATATAAGGCTAATACTCATTTAATATGGGGCTCGTGAAGTCAGGACCAATTTTTCCGAAAATCCAAGGGTAACACCCCCCCTCAAAAACCAAGTTCTATCATTTTGGGGGGAAAAGTCTATTACCCATAAATTTGAAGTCCAATACCAACAAAAAGGGATTGGATATGAACAAGGTTAGAAATATAAGGCTAATACTCATTTAAAATGGGGCTCGTGAAGTCAGGACCAATTTGTCCGAAAATTCAAGGCTAACACCCCCTCCAAAAACCAAGTTTTATCATTTTGAGGGGAAAAGTCGATTACCCATAAATTTGAAGTCTAATACCAACTAATAGGTATTGGATATGAACAAGGTTAGAAATCTAAGGCTAATACTCATTTAAAATGGGGCTCGTCAAGTCAGGACCAATTTGTCTGAAAATCCAAGGCTAACACCCCGTCCAAAAACCAAGTTCTATCATTTTGGGGGAAAAAGTCTATTACCCATAAATTTGAAGTCTTATACCAACTAAAAGGGATTGGATATGAACAAGGTTAGAAATATAAGGCTAATACTCATTTAAAATGGGGCTCGTCAAGTCAGGACCAATTTGTCCGAAAATCCAAGGCTAAACCCCCTCCAAAAACCAAGTTCTATCATTTTGAGGGGAAAAGTCTATTACCCATAAATTTGAAGTCTAATACCAACTAAAAGGTATTGGATATGAACAAGGTTAGAAATATAAGGCTAATACTCATTTAATATGGGTATCGTGAAGTCAGGACCAATTTGTCCGAAAATCCAAGGGTAACACCCCCCCTCAAAAACCAAGTTCTATCATTTTTGGGGGGGAAAAGTCTATTACCCATAAATTTGAAGTCCAATACCAACAAAAAGGGATTGGATATGAACAAGGTTAGAAATCTAAGGCTAATACTCATTTAAAATGGGGCTCGTGAAGTCGGGGACCAATTTGTCCGAAAATCCAAAGCTAACACCCCCTCCAAAAAACCAAGTTCTATCATTTTGAGGGGGAAAAGTCTATTACCCATAAATTTGAAGTCTCATACAAACTAATAGGTATTGGATATGAACAAGGTTAGAAATATAAGGCTAATACTCATTTAAAATAGGGCTCGTCAAGTCAGGACCAATTTGTCTGAAAATCCAAGGCTAACACCCCCTCCAAAAACCAAGTTCTATCATTTTGGGGGAAAAAGTCTATTACCCATAAATTTGAAGTTTCATAGCATCTAAAAGGTATTGGATATGAACTAGGTTAGAAATATAAGGCTAATACTCATTTAAAATGGGGCTCGTGAAGTCAGGACCAATTTGTCCGAAAATCCAAGGCTAACACCCCCTCCAAAAACCAAGTTCAATCATTTTTTGGGGGGAAAAGTCTATTACCCATAAATTTGAAGTCTAATACCAACTAAAAGGGATTGGATATGAACAAGGTTAGAAATATAACGCTAATACTCATTTAAATGGGGCTCGTCGAATAAGGATCAATTTGTCCAGAAAATCCAAGGCTAACACCCCCTCCAAAAACCAAGTTCTATCATTTTGGGAGGAAAAGTCTATTACCTATAAATTTGAAGTCTAATACCAACTAAAAGGGCTTGGATATGAACAAGGTTAGAAATATAAGGCTAATACTCATTTAATATGGGGCTCGTGAAGTCAGGACCAATTTTTCCGAAAATCCAAGGGTAACACCCCCCCTCAAAAACCAAGTTCTATCATTTTGGGGGGAAAAGTCTATTACCCATAAATTTGAAGTCCAATACCAACAAAAAGGGATTGGATATGAACAAGGTTAGAAATATAAGGCTAATACTCATTTAAAATGGGGCTCGTGAAGTCAGGACCAATTTGTCTGAAAATCCAAGGCTAACACCCCCTCAAAAACAAAGTTCTATCATTTTGGGGGGAAAAGTCTATTACCCAAAAATTTAAAGTCTAATACCAACTAAAAGGTATTGGATATGAACAAGGTTAGAAATTTAAGGCTAATACTCTTTTAAAATGGGGCTCGTGAAGTCAGGACCAATTTGTCCGAAAATCCAAAGCTAACACCCCCTCTAAAAGCCAAGTTCAATCATTTTTGGGGGAAAAGTTTATTACCGATAAATTTGAGGTCTAATACCAACTAAAAGGTATTGCATATGAACAAGGTTAGAAATCTAAGGCTAATACTTATTTAAAATGGGGCTCGTCAAGTCAGGACCAATTTGTCCAAAAATCCAAAGCTAACACCCCCTCTAAAAACCAAGTTCAATCATTTTTGGGGGAAAAGTCTATTACCCATAAATTTGAAGTCTAATACCAACTAAAAGGTATTGCATATGAACAAGGTTAGAAATCTAAGGCTAATACTTATTTAAAATGGGGCTCGTCGAGTCAGGACCAATTTGTCCGAAAATCCAAGGCTAACACCCCCTCCAAAAACCAAGTTCTATCATTTTGGGGGGAAAAGTCTATTACCCATAAATTTGAAGTCTAATACAAACTAAAAGGTATTGGATATGAACAAGGTTAGAAATCTAAGGCTAATACTCATTTAAAATGGGGCTCGTGAAGTCAGGACCAATTTGTCCGAAAATCCAAGGCTAACACCCCCTCCAAAAACCAAGTTCTATCATTTTGGGGGGAAAAGTCTATTACCCATAAATTTGAAGTCTAATACCAACAAAAAGGGATTGGATATGAACAAGGTTAGAAATCTAAGGCTAATACTCATTTAAAATGGGGCTCGTGAAGTCAGGACCAATTTGTCCGAAAATCCAATGCTAATACCCCCTCCAAAAACCAAGTTCAATCATGTTTGGGGGAAAAGTCTATTACCCATAAATTTGAAGTCTAATACCAACTAAAAGGGATTGGATATGAACAAGGTTAGAAATCTAAGGCTAATACTCATTTAAAATGGGGCTCGTGAAGTCAGGACCAATTTGTCCGAAAATCCAAGGCTAACACCCCCTCCAAAAACCAAGTTCAATCATGTTTGGGGGAAAAGTCTATTACCCATAAATTTGAAGTCTAATACCAACTAAAAGGGATTGGATATGAAAAAGGTTAGAAATCTAAGGCTAATACTCATTTAAATGGGGCTCGTCGAATAAGTATCAATTTGTCCGAAAGTCCAAGGCTAACACCCCCTCCAAAAACCAACTTCTATCATTTTGGGGGGAAAAGTCTATTACCCATTAATTTGAAGTCTAATACCAACTAAAAGGTATTGGATATGAACAAGGTTATAAATCTAAGGCTAATACTCATTTAAAATGGGGCTCGTGCAGTCAGGACCAATTTGTCCGAAAATCCAAGGCTAACACCCCCTCCAAAAACCAAGTTCAATCATTTTTGGGGGAAATGTCTATTACCCATAAATTTGAAGTCTAATACTAACTAAAAGGTATTGGATATGAACAAGGTTAGAAATCTAAGGCTAATACTCATTTAAAATGGGGCTCGTCAAGTCAGGACCAATTTGTCTGAAAGTCCAAGGCTAACACCCCCTCCAAAAACCAAGTTCTATCATTTTGGGGGGAAAAGTCTATTACCCATAAATTTGAAGTCTAATTCCAACTAAAAGGGATTGGATATGAACAAGGTTAGAAATCTAAGGCTACTACTCATTTAAATGGGGCTCGTGAAGTCAGGACCAATTTGTCTTAAAATCCAATGCTAATACCCCCTCCAAAAACCAAGTTCAATCGTGTTTGGGGGAAAAGTCTATTACCCATAAATTTAAAGTCTAATACCAACTAAAAGGGATTGGATATGAACAAGTTTAGAAATCTAAGGCTACTACTCATTTAAATGGGGCTCATGAAGTCAGGACCAATTTGTCCGAAAATCCAAGGCTAACACCCCCTCCAAAAACCAAGTTCTATCATTTTGGGGGGAAAAGTCTATTACCCATAAATTTGAAGTCTAATACCAACAAAAAGGGATTGGATATGAACTAGGTTAGAAATCTAAGGCTAATACTCATTTAAAATGGGGCTCGTGAAGTCAGGACCAATTTGTCCGAAAATCCAATGCTAATACCCCCTCCAAAAACCAAGTTCAATCATGTTTGGGGGAAAAGTCTATTACCCATAAATTTGAAGTCTAATACCAACTAAAAGGGATTGGATATGAACAAGGTTAGAAATCTAAGGCTACTACTCATTTAAATGGGGCTCGTGAAGTCAGGACCAATTTGTCTTAAAATCCACTGCTAATACCCCCTCCAAAAACCAAGTTCAATCGTGTTTGGGGGAAAAGTCTATTACCCATAAATTTGAAGTCTAATACCAACTAAAAGGGATTGGATATGAACAAGTTTAGAAATCTAAGGCTACTACTCATTTAAATGGGGCTCATGAAGTCAGGACCAATTTGTCCGAAAATCCAAGGCTAACACCCCCTCCAAAAACCAAGTTCAATCATGTTTGGGGGAAAAGTCTATTACCCATAAATTTGAAGTCTAATACCAACTAAAAGGGATTGGATATGAAAAAGGTTAGAAATCTAAGGCTAATACTCATTTAAATGGGGCTCGTCGAATAAGTATCAATTTGTCCGAAAGTCCAAGGCTAACACCCCCTCCAAAAACCAAGTTCTATCATTTTGGGGGGAAAAGTCTATTACCCATAAATTTGAAGTCTAATACAAACTAAAAGGTATTGGATATGAACAAGGTTAGAAATCTAAGGCTAATACTCATTTAAAATGGGGCTCGTGAAGTCGGGGACCAATTTGTCCAGAAAATCCAAGGCTAACACCCCCTCCAAAAACCAAGTTCTATCATTTTTGGGGGGGAAAAGTCTATTACCCATAAATTTGAAGTCTAATACCAACAAAAAGGGATTGGATATGAACAAGGTTAGAAATCTAAGGCTAATACTCATTTAAAATGGGGCTCGTGAAGTCAGGACCAATTTGTCCGAAAATCCAATGCTAATACCCCCTCCAAAAACCAAGTTCAATCATGTTTGGGGGAAAAGTCTATTACCCATAAATTTGAAGTCTAATACCAACTAAAAGGGATTGGATATGAACAAGGTTAGAAATCTAAGGCTACTACTCATTTAAATGGGGCTCGTGAAGTCAGGACCAATTTGTCTTAAAATCCAATGCTAATACCCCCTCCAAAAACCAAGTTCAATCGTGTTTGGGGGAAACGTCTATTACCCATAAATTTAAAGTCTAATACCAACTAAAAGGGATTGGATATGAACAAGTTTAGAAATCTAAGGCTACTACTCATTTAAATGGGGCTCATGAAGTCAGGACCAATTTGTCCGAAAATCCAAGGCTAACACCCCCTCCAAAAACCAAGTTCAATCATGTTTGGGGGAAAAGTCTATTACCCATAAATTTGAAGTCTAATACCAACTAAAAGGGATTGGATATGAAAAAGGTTAGAAATCTAAGGCTAATACTCATTTAAATGGGGCTCGTCGAATAAGTATCAATTTGTCCGAAAGTCCAAGGCTAACACCCCCTCCAAAAACCAAGTTCTATCATTTTGGGGGGAAAAGTCTATTACCCATAAATTTGAAGTCTAATACAAACTAAAAAGGTATTGGATATGAACAAGGTTAGAAATCTAAGGCTAATACTCATTTAAAATGGGGCTCGTGAAGTCGGGACCAATTTGTCAGAAAATCCAAGGCTAACACCCCCTCCAAAAACCAAGTTCTATCATTTTTGGGGGGGAAAAGTCTATTACCCATAAATTTGAAGTCTAATACCAACAAAAAGGGATTGGATATGAACAAGGTTAGAAATCTAAGGCTAATACTCATTTAAAATGGGGCTCGTGAAGTCAGGACCAATTTGTCCGAAAATACAATGCTAATACCCCCTCCAAAAACCAAGTTCAATCATGTTTGGGGGAAAAGTCTATTACCCATAAATTTAAAGTCTAATACCAACTAAAAGGGATTGGATATGAACAAGTTTAGAAATCTAAGGCTACTACTCATTTAAATGGGGCTCATGAAGTCAGGACAAATTTGTCCCAGAAAATCCAAGGCTAACACCCCCTCCAAAAACCAAGTTCAATCATGTTTGGGGGAAAAGTCTATTACCCATAAATTTGAAGTCTAATACCAACTAAAAGGGATTGGATATGAACAAGTTTAGAAATCTAAGGCTACTACTCATTTAAATGGGGCTCATGAAGTCAGGACAAATTTGTCCGAAAATCCAAGGCTAACACCCCCTCCAAAAACCAAGTTCAATCATGTTTGGGGGAAAAGTCTATTACCCATAAATTTGAAGTCTAATACCAACTAAAAGGGATTGGATATGAAAAAGGTTAGAAATCTAAGGCTAATACTCATTTAAATGGGGCTCGTCGAATAAGTATCAATTTGTCCGAAAGTCCAAGGCTAACACCCCCTCCAAAAACCAACTTCTATCATTTTGGGGGGAAAAGTCTATTACCCATTAATTTGAAGTCTAATACCAACTAAAAGGTATTGGATATGAACAAGGTTATAAATCTAAGGCTAATACTCATTTAAAATGGGGCTCGTGCGAGTCGAGGACCAATTTGTCCAGAAAATCCAAGGCTAACACCCCCTCCAAAAACCAAGTTCAATCATTTTTGGGGGAAATGTCTATTACCCATAAATTTGAAGTCTAATACCAACTAAAAGGTATTGGATATGAACAAGGTTAGAAATCTAAGGCTAATACTCATTTAAAATGGGGCTCGTCAAGTCAGGACCAATTTGTCTGAAAGTCCAAGGCTAACACCCCCTCCAAAAACCAAGTTCTATCATTTTGGGGGGAAAAGTCTATTACCCATAAATTTGAAGTCTAATTCCAACTAAAAGGGATTGGATATGAACAAGGTTAGAAATCTAAGGCTACTACTCATTTAAATGGGGCTCGTGAAGTCAGGACCAATTTGTCTTAAAATCCAATGCTAATACCCCCTCCAAAAACCAAGTTCAATCGTGTTTGGGGGAAAAGTCTATTACCCATAAATTTAAAGTCTAATACCAACTAAAAGGGATTGGATATGAACAAGTTTAGAAATCTAAGGCTACTACTCATTTAAATGGGGCTCATGAAGTCAGGACCAATTTGTCCGAAAATCCAAGGCTAACACCCCCTCCAAAAACCAAGTTCAATCATGTTTGGGGGAAAAGTCTATTACCCATAAATTTGAAGTCTAATACCAACTAAAAGGGATTGGATATGAAAAAGGTTAGAAATCTAAGGCTAATACTCATTTAAATGGGGCTCGTCGAATAAGTATCAATTTGTCCGAAAGTCCAAGGCTAACACCCCCTCCAAAAACCAAGTTCTATCATTTTTGGGGGGGAAAAGTCTATTACCCATTAATTTGAAGTCTAATACCAACTAAAAGGTATTGGATATGAACAAGGTTATAAATCTAAGGCTAATACTCATTTAAAATGGGGCTCGTGCGAGTCGGGGACCAATTTGTCAGAAAATCCAAGGCTAACACCCCCTCCAAAAACCAAGTTCAATCATTTTTTGGGGGGAAAAGTCTATTACCCATAAATTTGAAGTCTAATACCAACTAAAAGGTATTGGATATGAACAAGGTTAGAAATCTAAGGCTAATACTCATTTAAAATGGGACTCGTCAAGTCAGGACCAATTTGTCTGAAAGTCCAAGGCTAACACCCCCTCCAAAAACCAAGTTCTATCATTTTGGGGGGAAAAGTCTATTACCCATAAATTTGAAGTCTAATACCAACTAAAAGGGATTGGATATGAACAAGGTTAGAAATCTAAGGCTAATACTCATTTAAAATGGGGCTCGTCGAGTCGGGACCAATTTGTCCGAAAATCCAAGGCTAACACCCCCTCCAAAAACCAAGTTCAATCATTTTTGGGGGAAAAGTGTATTACCCATAAAGTTGAAATCTAATACCAACTAAAAGGTATTGGATATGAACAAGGTTAGAAATCTAAGGCTAATACTCATTTAAAATGGGTCTCGTCAAGTCAGGACCAATTTGTCTGAAAATCCAAGGCTAACAACCCCTCCAAAAACCAAGTTCTATCATTTTGGGGGAAAAAGTCGTTTATCCATAAATTTGAAGTCTAATACCAACTAAAAGGTATTGAATAAGAACAAGGTTAGAAATCTAAGGCTAATACTCATTTAAAATGGGGCTCGTCAAGTCAGGACCAATTTGTCTGAAAGTCCAAGGCTAACACCCCCTCCAAAAACCAAGTTCTATCATTTTGGGGGAAAAAGTCGTTTATCCATAAATTTGAAGTCTAATACCAACTAAAAGGTATTGGATAAGAACAAGGTTAGAAATATAAGGCTAATACTCATTTAAAATGGTGCTTGTGAAGTCAGGACCAATTTATCCGAAAATCCAAGGCTAACACCCCCTTGAAAAACCAAATTCTATCATTTTCGGGGGAAAAGTATATTGCCCATAAATTTGAAGTCGAATACCAACTAAAAGGCATTGGATATGAACAAGGTTAGAAATATAAGGCTAATACTCATTTAAATTGGGGCTCGTGAAGTCAGGACCAATTTGTCCGAAAATCCAATGCTAATACCCCCTCCAAAAACCAAGTTCAATCATGTTTGGGGGAAAAGTCTATTACCCATAAATTTGAAGTCTAATACCAACTAAAAGGGATTGGATATGAACAAGGTTAGAAATCTAAGGCTACTACTCATTTAAATGGGGCTCGTGAAGTCAGGACCAATTTGTCTTAAAATCCAATGCTAATACCCCCTCCAAAAACCAAGTTCAATCATGTTTGGGGGGAAAAGTCTATTACCCATAAACTTGAAGTCTAATACCAACTAAAAGGGATTGGATATGAACAAGGTTAGAAATCTAAGGCTAATACTCATTTAAATGGGGCTCGTCGAATAAGTATCAATTTGTCCGGAAGTCCAAGGCTAACACCCCCTCCAAAAACCAAGTTCTATCATTTTGGGGGGAAAAGTCTATTACCCATAAATTTGAAGTCTAATACCAACTAAAAGGTATTGGATATGAACAAGGTTAGAAATCTAAGGCTAATACTCATTTAAAATGGGGGCTCGTCAAGTCGGGACCAATTTGTCAGAAAATCCAAGGCTAACACCCCCTCCAAAAAACCAAGTTCTATCATTTTTGGGGGGAAAAGTCTATTACCCATAAATTTGAAGTCTAATACCAACAAAAAGGGATTGGATATGAACAAGTTTAGAAATCTAAGGCTAATACTCATTTAAAATCGGGCTCGTGAAGTCAGGACCAATTTGTCCGAAAATCCAATGCTAACACCCCCTCCAAAAACCAAGTTCAATCATGTTTGGGGGAAAAGTCTATTACCCATAAATTTGAAGTCTAATACCAACTAAAAGGTATTGGATATGAACAAGGTTAGAAATCTAAGGCTAATACTCATTTAAATGGGGCTCGTGAAGTCAGGACCAATTTGTCCGAAAATCCAAGGCTAACACCCCCTCCAAAAACCAAGTTCTATCATTTTGGGGGGAAAAGTCTATTACCCATAAATTTGAAGTCTAATAACAACTAAAAGGGATTGCATATGAACAAGCTTAGAAATCTAAGGCTAATACTCATTTAAAATGGGGCTCGTCGAGTCAGGACCAATTTGTCCGAAAATCCAAAGCTAACACCCCCTCCAAAAACCAAGTTCAATCATTTTTGGGGGAAACGTGTATTACCCATAAATTTGAAGTTTAATACCAACTAAAAGGTATTGGATATGAACAAGATTATAAATCTAAGGCTAATACTCATTTAAAATGGGTCTCGTCAAGTCAGGACCAATTTGTCTGAAAATCCAAGGCTAACACCCCCTCCAAAAACCAAGTTCAATCATGTTTGGGGAAAAAGTCGTTTATCAATAAATTTGAAGTCTAATACCAACTAAAATGGATTGGATATGAACAAGGTTAGAAATCTAAGGCTAATACTCATTTAAATGGGGCTCGTCGAATAAGTATCAATTTGTCCGGAAGTCCAAGGCTAACACCCCCTCCAAAAACCAAGTTCTATCATTTTGGGGGGAAAAGTCTATTACCCATAAATTTGAAGTCTAATACCAACTAAAAGGTATTGGATATGAAAAAGGTTAGAAATCTAAGGCAAATACTCATTTAAAATGGGGCTCGTGCAGTCAGGACCAATTTGTCCGAAAATCCAAGGCTAACACCCCCTCCAAAAACCAAGTTCAATCATTTTTGGGGGAAAAGTCTATTACCCATAAATTAGAAGTGTAATACCAACTAAAAGGTATTGGATATGAACAAGGTTAGAAATCTAAGGCTAATACTCATTTAAAATGGGGCTCGTCGAGTCAGGACCAATTTGTCCGAAAATCCAAGGCTAACACCGCCTCCAAAAACCAAGTTCAATCATTTTTGGGGGAAAAGTCTATTACCCAATAAATTGAAGTCTTACACCAACTAAAAGGGATTGTATATGAACAAGGTTATAAATCTAAGGCTAATACTCATTTAAAATGGGGCTAGTCGAGTCAGGACCAATTTGTCTGAAAATCCAAGGCTAACACCCCCTCCAAAAACCAAGTTCTATCATTTTTGGGGGGGAAAAGTCTATTACCTATAAATTTGAAGTCTAATACCAACTAAAAGGTATTGGATATGAACAAGGTTAGAAATCTAAGGCTAATACTCATTTAAAATGGGGCTCGTCAAGTCGGGACCAATTTGTCACGAAAATCCAAGGCTAACACCCCCTCCAAAAACCAAGTTCTATCATTTTGGGGTTAAAAGTCTATTACCCATAAATTTGAAGTCTAATACCAACTAAAAGGGATTGGATATGAACAAGGTTAGAAATCTAAGGCTAATACTCATTTAAAATGGGGCTCGTCGAGTCAGGACCAATTTGTCCGAAAATCCAAGGCTAACAACCCCTCCAAAAACCAAGTTCAATCATTTTTGGGGGAAAAGTCTATTACCCATAAATTTGAAGTATAATACCAACTAAAAGGTATTGGATATGAACAAGGTTAGAAATCTAAGGCTAATACTCATTTAAAATGGGGCTCGTGAAGTCAGGACCAATTTGTCCGAAAATCCAAGGCTAACACCGCCTCCAAAAACCAAGTTCAATCATTTTTGGGGGAAAAGTCTATTACCCATTAAATTGAAGTCTTATACCATTTAAAAGGTATTGGTTATGAACAAGGTTAGAAATCTAAGGCTAATACTCATTTAAAATGGGGCTCGTCAAGTCAGGACCCATTTGTCCGAAAATCCAAGGCTAACACCCCTTCCAAAAACCAAGTTCAGTCATTTTTGGGGGGAAAGTCTATTACCCATAAATTTGAAGTCTAATACCAACTAAAAGGGATTGGATATGAACAAGGTTAGAAATCTAAGGCTAATACTCATTTAAATGGGGGCTAGTCATGTCGGGACCAATTTGTCACGAAAATCCAAGGCTAACACCCCCCTCCAAAAAACCAAGTTCAATCATTTTTGGGGGAAAAGTCTATTACCCATAAATTTGAAGTCTAATACCAACTAAAAGGTATTGGATATGAACAAGGTTAGAAATCTAAGGCTAATAATCATTTAAAATTGGTCTCGTCGAGTCAGGACCAATTTGTCAGAAAATCCAATGCTAACACCCCCTCCAAAAACCAAGTTCATTCATGTTTGGGGGAAAAGTCTATTACCCATAAATTTGAAGTCTAATACCAACTAAAAGGTATTGGATATGAACAAGGTTAGAAATCTAAGGCTAATACTCATTTAAATGGGGCTAGTCATGTCAGGACCAATTTTTCTGAAAATCCAAGGCTAACACCCCCTCCAAAAACCAAGTTCACTCATTTTTGGGGGAAAAGTCTATTACCCATAAATTTGAAGTCTAATACCAACTAAAAGGTATTGGATATGAACAAGGTTAGAAATCTAAGGCTAATAATCATTTAAAATGGGTCTCGTCAAGTCAGGACCAATTTGTCTGAAAATCCAAGGCTAACACCCTCTCCAAAAACCAAGTTCTATCATTTTGGGGGGAAAAGTCTTTTATCCATAAATTTGAAGTCTAATACCAACTAAAAGGTATTGGATAAGAACAAGGTTAGAAATCTAAGGCTAATACTCATTTAAAATGGGGCTCGTGAAGATCGGACCAATTTAGCCGAAAATCCAAGGCTAACACCCCCTCCAAAAACCAAGTTCTATCATTTTGGGGGAAAAAGTCTTTTTATCCATAAATTTGAAGTCTAATACCAACTAAAAGGTATTGGATAAGAAAAATGTTAGAAATATAAGGCTAATACTCATTTAAAATGGGGCTCATGAAGTCAGGACCAATTTGTCCGAAAATCCAAGGCTAACACCCCCTCCAAAAACCAAGTTCTATCATATTGGGGGGAAAAGTCTATTACCCATAAATTTGAAGTCTAATAACAACTAAAAGGGATTGCATATGAACAACGTTATAAATATAAGGCTAATACTCATTTAAAATGGGGGTCGTCGAGTCAGGACCAATTTGTCCGAAAATCCAAGGCTAACACCCCCTCCAAAAACCAAGTTCTATCATTTTGGGGGGAAAAGTCTATTACCCATAAATTTGAAGTCTAATACCAACAAAAAGGGATTGGATATGAAGAAGGTTAGAAATCTAAGGCTAATACTCATTTAAAATGGGGCTCGTGAAGTCAGGACCAATTTGTCCGAAAATCCAAGGCTAACACCGCCTCCAAAAACCAAGTTCAATCATTTTTGGGGGAAAAGTCTATTACCCATTAAATTGAAGTCTTATACCAACTAAAAGGTATTGGTTATGAACAAGGTTAGAAATCTAAGGCTAATACTCATTTAAAATGGGGCACGTCAAGTCAGGACCCATTTGTCCGAAAATCCAAGGCTAACACCCCTTCCAAAAACCAAGTTCGAGTCATTTTTGGGGGAAAAGTCTATTACCCATAAATTTGAAGTCTAATACCAACTAAAAGGGATTGGATATGAAGAAGGTTAGAAATCTAAGGCTAATACTAATTTAAAATGGGGCTCGTGAAGTCAGGACCAATTTGTCCGAAAATCCAAGGCTAACACCCCCTCCAAAAACCAAGTTCAATCATGTTTGGGGGAAAAGTCTATTACCCATAAATTTGAAGTCTAATACCAACTAAAAGGGATTGGATATGAACAAGGTTAGAAATCTAAGGCTAATACTCATTTAAAATGGGGCTCGTGAAGTCAGGACCAATTTGTCCGAAAATCCAAGGCTAACACCCCCTTCAAAAACCAAGTTCTATCATTTTGGGGGAAAAAGTCTATTACCCATAAATTTGAAGTCTAATAAAAACTAAAAGGGATTGCATATGAACAACGTTATAAATATAAGGCTAATACTCATTTAAAATGGGGCTCGTCGTGTCAGGACCAATTTGTCCGAAAATCCAAGGCTAACACCCCCTCCAAAAACCAAGTTCTATCATTTTGGGGGGAAAAGTCTATTACCAATAAATTTGAAGTCTAATACCAACAAAAAGGGATTGGATATGAAGAAGGTTAGAAATCTAAGGATAATACTCATTTAAAATGGGGCTCGTGAAGTCAGGACCAATTTGTCCGAAAATCCAAGGCTAACACCGCCTCCAAAAACCAAGTTCAATCATTTTTGGGGGAAACGTCTATTACCCATTAAATTGAAGTCTTATACCAACTAAAAGGTATTGGTTATGAACATGGTTAGAAATCTAAGGCTAATACTCATTTAAAATGGGGCTAGTCAAGTCAGGACCAATTTGTCTGAAAATCCAAGGCTAACACCACCTCCAAAAACCAAGTTCTATCATTTTGGGGGGAAAAGTCTATTACGCATCAATTTGAAGTCTAATACAAACTAAAAGGTATTGGATATGAACAAGGTTAGAAATCTAAGGCTAATACTCATTTAAAATGGGGCTCGTCAAGTCAGGACCAATTTGTCTGAAAATCTAAGGCTAACACCCCCTCCAAAAACCAAGTTCATTCATGTTTGGGGGAAAAGTCTATTACCCATAAATTTGAAGTCTAATACCAACTAAAAGGTATTGGATATGAACAAGGTTAGAAATCTAAGGCTAATACTCATTTAAATGGGGCTAGTCATGTCAGGACCAATTTTTCTGAAAATCCAAGGCTAACACCCCCTCCAAAAACCAAGTTCACTCATTTTTGGGGGAAAAGTCTATTACCCATAAATTTGAAGTCTAATACCAACTAAAAGGTATTGGATATGAACAAGGTTAGAAATCTAAGGCTAATAATCATTTAAAATGGGTCTCGTCAAGTCAGGACCAATTTGTCTGAAAATCCAAGGCTAACACCCTCTCCAAAAACCAAGTTCTATCATTTTGGGGGGAAAAGTCTTTTATCCATAAATTTGAAGTCTAATACCAACTAAAAGGTATTGGATAAGAACAAGGTTAGAAATCTAAGGCTAATACTCATTTAAAATGGGGCTCGTGAAGATCGGACCAATTTAGCCGAAAATCCAAGGCTAACACCCCCTCCAAAAACCAAGTTCTATCATTTTGGGGGAAAAAGTCTTTTTATCCATAAATTTGAAGTCTAATACCAACTAAAAGGTATTGGATAAGAAAAATGTTAGAAATATAAGGCTAATACTCATTTAAAATGGGGCTCGTGAAGTCAGGACCAATTTGTCCGAAAATCCAAGGCTACCACCCCCTCCAAAAACCAAGTTCTATCATATTGGGGGGAAAAGTCTATTACCCATAAATTTGAAGTCTAATAACAACTAAAAGGGATTGCATATGAACAACGTTATAAATATAAGGCTAATACTCATTTAAAATGGGGCTCGTCGAGTCAGGACCAATTTGTCCGAAAATCCAAGGCTAACACCCCCTCCAAAAACCAAGTTCTATCATTTTGGAGGGAAAAGTCTATTACCCATAAATTTGAAGTCTAATACCAACAAAAAGGGATTGGATATGAAGAAGGTTAGAAATCTAAGGCTAATACTCATTTAAAATGGGGCTCGTGAAGTCAGGACCAATTTGTCTGAAAATCCAAGGCTAACACCGCCTCCAAAAACCAAGTTCAATCATTTTTGGGGGAAAAGTCTATTACCCATTAAATTGAAGTCTTATACCAACTAAAAGGTATTGGTTATGAACAAGGTTAGAAATCTAAGGCTAATACTCATTTAAAATGGGGCACGTCAAGTCAGGACCCATTTGTCCGAAAATCCAAGGCTAACACCCCTTCCAAAAACCAAGTTCAGTCATTTTTGGGGGAAAAGTCTATTACCCATAAATTTGAAGTCTAATACCAACTAAAAGGGATTGGATATGAAGAAGGTTAGAAATCTAAGGCTAATACTAATTTAAAATGGGGCTCGTGAAGTCAGGACCAATTTGTCCGAAAATCCAAGGCTAACACCCCCTTCAAAAACCAAGTTCTATCATATTGGGGGGGAAAGTCTATTACCCATAAATTTGAAGTCCAATAAAAACTAAAAGGGATTGCATATGAACAACGTTATAAATATAAGGCTAATACTCATTTAAAATGGGGCTCGTCGTGTCAGGACCAATTTGTCCGAAAATCCAAGGCTAACACCCCCTCCAAAAACCAAGTTCTATCATTTTGGGGGGAAAAGTCTATTACCAATAAATTTGAAGTCTAATACCAACAAAAAGGGATTGGATATGAAGAAGGTTAGAAATCTAAGGCTAATACTCATTTAAAATGGGGCTCGTGAAGTCAGGACCAATTTGTCCGAAAATCCAAGGCTAACACCGCCTCCAAAAACCAAGTTCAATCATTTTTGGGGGAAACGTCTATTACCCATTAAATTGAAGTCTTATACCAACTAAAAGGTATTGGTTATGAACAAGGTTAGAAATCTAAGGCTAATACTCATTTAAAATGGGGCTAGTCAAGTCAGGACCAATTTGTCTGAAAATCCAAGGCTAACACCACCTCCAAAAACCAAGTTCTATCATTTTGGGGGGAAAAGTCTATTACGCATCAAATTGAAGTCTAATACAAACTAAAAGGTATTGGATATGAACAAGGTTAGAAATCTAAGGCTAATACTCATTTAAAATGGGGCTCGTCAAGTCAGGACCAATTTGTCTGAAAATCTAAGGCTAACAACCCCTCCAAAAACCAAGTTCAATCATTTTTGGGGGAAAAGTCTATTACCCATAAATTTGAAGTCTAATACCAACTAAAAGGTATTGGATATGAACAAGGTTAGAAATCTAAGGCTAATACTCATTTAAAATGGGGCTCGTCAAGTCGGGGACCAATTTGTCCCGAAAATCCAAGGCTAACACCCCCTCCAAAAACCAAGTTCTATCATTGGGGGAAAAAGTCTTTTATCCATAAATTTGAAGTCTAATACCAACTAAACGGTATTGGATAAGAACAGGTTAGAAATATAAGGCTAATACTCATTTAAAATGGGGCTCGTGAAGTCAGGACCAATTTTCCGAAAATCCAAGGCTAACACCCCCTCCAAAAACCAAGTTCTATCATTTTGGTGGGAAAAGTCTATTACCATAAATTTGAAGTCTAATACCAAAAAATAGGGATTGGATATGAACAAGGTTAGAAATATAAGGCTAATACTCATTTAAAATGGGGCTCGTCAAGTCAGGACCAATTTGTCTGAAAATCCAAGGCTAACACCCCCTCCAAAAACGAAGTTCTATTATTTTGGGGAGAAAAGTCTATTACCCATAAATTTGAAGTCTAATACCAACTAAAAAGGGATTGGTTATGAACAAGGTTAGAAATCTAAGGCTAATACTCATTTAAAATGGGGCTCGTGAAGTCGGGGACCAATTTGTCCGAAAATCCAAGGCTAACACCCCCTCCAAAAACCAAGTTCAATCATGTTTGGGGGAAAAGTCTATTACCCATATATTTGAAGTCTAATACCAACTAAAAGGGATTGGATATGAACAAGGTTAGAAATCTAAGGCTAATACTCATTTAAAATGGAGCTCGTAAAGTCATGACCAAGTTGTCCGAAAATCCAAGGCTAACACCCCCTCCAAAAACCAAGTTCTATCATATTGGGGGGAAAAGTCTATTTCCCATAAATTTGAAGTCTAATAACAACTAAAAGGGATTGCATATGAACAACGTTAGAAATCTAAGGCTAATACTCATTTAAAATGGGGCTCGTGAAGTCAGGACCAATTTGTCCGAAAATCCAAGGCTAACACCCCCTCCAAAAACCAAGTTCTATCATATTGGGGGGAAAAGTCTATTACCCATAAATTTGAAGTCTAATAACAACTAAAAGGGATTGCATATGAACAACGTTATAAATATAAGGCTAATACTCATTTAAAATGGGGCTCGTCGTAGTCGGGACCAATTTGTCAGAAAATCCAAGGCTAACACCCCCTCCAAAAACAAAGTTCTATCATTTTTGGGGGGAAAAGTCTATTACCCAATAAATTTGAAGTCTAATACCAACAAAAAGGGATTGGATATGAATAAGGTTAGAAATCTAAGGCTAATACTCATTTAAAATGGGGCTCGTGAAGTCGGGGACCAATTTGTCAGAAAATCCAAGGCTAACACCGCCTCCAAAAACCAAGTTCAATCATTTTTTGGGGGGAAAAGTCTATTACCCATTAAATTGAAGTCTTATACCAACTAAAAGGTATTGGTTATGAACAAGGTTAGAAATCTAAGGCTAATACTCATTTAAAATGGGGCTAGTCAAGTCGGGACCAATTTGTCACGAAAATCCAAGGCTAACACCACCTCCAAAAACCAAGTTCTATCATTTTGGGGGGAAAAGTCTATTACGCATCAATTTGAAGTCTAATACAAACTAAAAGGTATTGGATATGAACAAGGTTAGAAATCTAAGGCTAATACTCATTTAAAATGGGGCTCGTCAAGTCAGGACCAATTTGTCTGAAAATCTAAGGCTAACACCCCCTCCAAAAACCAAGTTCAATCATTTTTGGGGGAAAAGTCTATTACCCATAAATTTGAAGTCTAATACCAACTAAAAGGTATTGGATATGAACAAGGTTAGAAATCTAAGGCTAATACTCATTTAAAATGGGGCTCGTCAAGTCAGGACCAATTTGTCTGAAAATCCAAGGCTAACACCCCCTCCAAAAACCAAGTTCTATCATTGGGGGAAAAAGTCTTTTATCCATAAATTTGAAGTCTAATACCAACTAAAAGGTATTGGATAAGAACAGGTTAGAAATATAAGGCTAATACTCATTTAAAATGGGTCTCGTGAAGTCAGGACCAATTTTCCGAAAATCCAAGGCTAACACCCCCTCCAAAAACCAAGTTCTATCAATTTGGTGGGAAAAGTCTATTACCATAAATTTGAAGTCTAATACCAAAAAAAAGGGATTGGATATGAACAAGGTTAGAAATATAAGGCTAATACTCATTTAAAATGGGGCTCGTCAAGTCAGGACCAATTTGTCTGAAAATCCAAGGCTAACACCCCCTCCAAAAACGAAGTTCTATTATTTTGGGGAGAAAAGTCTATTACCCATAAATTTGAAGTCTAATACCAACAAAAAGGGATTGGTTATGAACAAGGTTAGAAATCTAAGGCTAATACTCATTTAAAATGGGGCTCGTGAAGTCAGGACCAATTTGTCCGAAAATCCAAGGCTAACACCCCCTCCAAAAACCAAGTTCAATCATGTTTGGGGGAAAAGTCTATTACCCATATATTTGAAGTCAAATACCAACTAAAAGGGATTGGATATGAACAAGGTTAGAAATCTAAGGCTAATACTCATTTAAAATGGAGCTCGTAAAGTCAGGACCAAGTTGTCCGAAAATCCAAGGCTAATACCCCCTCCAAAAACCAAGTTCTATCATTTTGGGGGGAAAAGTCTATTTCCCATAAATTTGAAGTCTAATAACAACTAAAAGGGATTGCATATGAACAAGGTTAGAAATCTAAGGCTAATAATCATTTAAAATGGGGCTCGTGAAGTCAGGACCAATTTGTCCGAAAATCCAAGGCTAACACCCCCTCCAAAAACCAAGTTCTATCATATTGGGGGGAAAAGTCTATTTCCCATAAATTTGAAGTCTAATAACAAATAAAAGGGATTTCATATGAACAACGTTAGAAATCTAAAGCTAATACTCATTTAAAATGGGGCTCGTGAAGTGAGGACCAATTTGTCCGAAAATCCAAGGCTAACACCCCCTCCAAAAACCAAGTTCTATCATTTTGGGGGGAAAAGTCCATTAACCATAAATTTGAAGTCTAATACCAACAAAAAGGGATTGGATATGAATAAGGTTAGAAATCTAAGGCTAATACTCATTTAAAATGGGGCTCGTCGAGTCAGGACCAATTTGTCCGAAAATCCAAGGCTAACACCCCCTCCAAAAACCAAGTTCTATCATTTTTGGGGGAAAAGTCTATTACCCATAAATTTGAAGTCTAATACCAACTAAATGGTATTGGATATGATCAAGGTTAGAAATCTAAGGCTAACACTCATTTAAAATGGGGCTCGTCAAGTCAGGACCAATTTGTCTGAAAATCGTAGGCTAACACCCCCTCCAAAAACCAAGTTCAATCATTTTTGGGGGAAAAGTCTATTACCCATAAATTTGAAGTCTAATACCAACTAAAAGGGATTGGATATGAACAAGGTTAGAAATCTAAGGCTAATAATCATTTAAAATGGGGCTCGTCAAGTCAGGACCAATTTGTCTGAAAATCCAAGGCTAACACCCCCTTCAAAAACCAAGTTCTATCATTGGGGGAAAAAGTCTTTTATCCATAAATTTGAAGTCTAATACCAACTAAAAGGTATTGGATAAGAACAGGTTAGAAATCTAAGGCTAATACTCATTTAAAATGGGGCTCGTGAAGTCAGGACCAATTTGTCCGAAAATCCAAGGCAAACACCCCCTCCAAAAACCAAGTTCAATCATGTTTGGGGGAAAAGTCTATTACCCATAAATTTGAAGTCTAATACCAACTAAAAGGGATTGGATATGAACAAGGTTAGAAATCTAAGGCTAATACTCATTTAAATGGGGCTAGTCAAGTCAGGACCAATTTGTCTGAAAATCCAAGGCTAACACCCCCTCCAAAAACCAAGTTCTATCATTTTGGGTGGAAAAGTCTATTTCCCATAAATTTGAAGTCTAATAACAACTAAAAGGGATTGCATATGAACAAGGTTAGAAATCTAAGGCTAATACTCATTTAAAATGGGGCTCGTGAAGTCAGGACCAATTTGTCCGAAAATCCAAGGCTAACACCCCCTCCAAAAACCAAGTTCTATCATTTTGGGGGGAAAAGTCCATTACCCATAAATTTGAAGTCTAATACCAACTAAATGGTATTGGATATGATCAAGGTTAGAAATCTAAGGCTAACACTCATTTAAAATGGGGCTCGTCAAGTCGGGGACCAATTTGTCACGAAAATCCAAGGCTAACACCCCCTCCAAAAACCAAGTTCAATCATTTTTGGGGGAAAAGTCTATTACCCATAAATTTGAAGTCTAATACCAACTAAAAGGTATTGGATATGAACAAGGTTAGAAATCTAAGGCTAATACTCATTTAAAATGGGGCTCGTGAAGTCAGGACCAATTTGTCCGAAAATCCAAGGCTAACACCCCCTCCAAAAACCAAGTTCAATCATGTTTGGGGGAAAAGTCTATTACCCATAAATTTGAAGTCTAATACCAACTAAAAGGGATTGGATATGAACAAGGTTAGAAATCTAAGGCTAATACTCATTTAAATGGGGCTAGTCATGTCAGGACCAATTTGTCTGAAAATCCAAGGCTAACACCCCCTCCAAAAACCAAGTTCACTCATTTTTGGGGGAAAAGTCTATTACCCATAAATTTGAAGTCTAATACCAACTAAAAGGTATTGGATATGAACAAGCTTAGAAATCTAAGGCTAATAATCATTTAAAATGGGTCTTGTCAAGTCAGGACCAATTTGTCTGAAAATCCAAGGCTAACACCCCCTCCAAAAACCAAGTTCTATCATTTTGGGGGAAAAAGTCTTTTTTCCATAAATTTGAAGTCTAATACCAACTAAAAGGTATTGGATAAGAACAAGGTTAGAAATATAAGGCTAATACTCATTTAAAATGGGGCTCGTGAAGTCGGGACTAATTTATCCGAAAATCCAAGGCTAACACCCCCTCCAAAAACCAACTTCTATCATTTTGGGGGGAAAAGTCTGTTGCCCATAAATTTGAAGTCTAATACCAACTAAAAGGTATTGGATATGAACAAGGTTAGAAATCTAAGGCTAATACTAATTTAAAATGGGGCTCGTGAAGTCAGGACCAATTTGTCCGAAAATCCAAGGCTAACACCCCCTCCAAAAACCAAGTTCTATCATTTTGGGGGAAAAAGTCTATTACCCATAAATTTGAAGTCTAATACCAACTAAAAGGTATTGGATATGAACAAGGTTAGAAATATAAGGCTAATAATCATTTAAAATGGGTCTCGTCAAGTCAGGACCAATTTGTCTTAAAATCCAAGGCTAACACCCCCTCCAAAAACCAAGTTCTATCATTTTGGGGGAAAAAGTCTTTTATCCATAAATTTGAAGTCTAATACCAACTAAAAGGTATTGGATAAGAACAAGGTTAGAAATCTAAAGCTAATATTCATTTAAAATGGGGCTCGTGAAGTCAGGACCAATTTATCCGAAAATCCAAGGCTAACACCCCCTCCAAAAACCAACTTCTATCGTTTTGGGGGGAAAAGTCTGTTGCCCATAAATTTGAAGTCTAATACCAACTAAAAGGTATTGGATATGAAAAAGGTTAGAAATCTAAGGCTAATACTAATTTAAAATGGGGCTCGTGAAGTCAGGACCAATTTGTCCGAAAATCCAAGGCTAACACCCCCTCCAAAAACCAAGTTCAATCATGTTTGGGGGAAAAGTCTATTACCCATAAATTTCAAGTCTAATACCAACTAAAAGGGATTGGATATGAACAAGGTTAGAAATCTAAGGCTAATACTCATTTAAAATGGGGCTCGTGAAGTCAGGACCAATTTGTCCGAAAATCCAAGGCTAACACCCCCTCCAAAAACCAAGTTCTATCATATTGGGGGGAAAAGTCTATTACCCATAAATTTGAAGTCTAATAACAACTAAAAGGGATTGCATATGAACAACGTTATAAATATAAGGCTAATACTCATTTAAAATGGGGCTCGTCGAGTCGGGGACCAATTTGTCCAGAAAATCCAAGGCTAACACCCCCTCCAAAAACCAAGTTCTATCATTTTTGGGGGGGAAAAGTCTATTACCCATAAATTTGAAGTCTAATACCAACAAAAAGGGATTGGATATGAAGAAGGTTAGAAATCTAAGGCTAATACTCATTTAAAATAGGGCTCGTGAAGTCAGGACCCATTTGTCCGAAAATCCAAGGCTAACACCGCCTCCAAAAACCAAGTTCAATCATTTTGGGGGGAAAAGTCTATTACCCATTAAATTGAAGTCTTATACCAACTAAAAGGTATTGGTTATGAACAAGGTTAGAAATCTAAGGCTAATACTCATTTAAAATGGGGCTAGTCAAGTAAGGACCAATTTGTCTGAAAATCCAAGGCTAACACCCCCTCCAAAAACCAAGTTCTATCATTTTGGGGGGAAAAGTCTATTACGCATAAATTTGAAGTCTAATACAAACTAAAAGGTATTGGATATGAACAAGGTTAGAAATCTAAGGCTAATACTCATTTAAATTGGGGCTCGTCATGTCAGGACCAATTTGTCTGAAAATCTAAGGCTAACACCCCCTCCAAAAACCAAGTTCAATCAATTTTGGGGGAAACGTCTATTACCCATAAATTTGAAGTCTAATACCAACTAAAAGGTATTGGATATGAACAAGGTTAGAAATCTAAGGCTAATACTCATTTAAAATGGGGCTCGTCAAGTCGGGACCAATTTGTCCCGAAAATCCAAGGCTAACACCCCCTCCAAAAACCAAGTTTTATCATTGGGGGAAAAAGTCTTTTATCCATAAATTTGAAGTCTAATACCAACTAAAAGGTATTGGATAAGAACAGGTTAGAAATGTAAGGCTAATACTCATTTAAAATGGGGCTCGTGAAGTCAGGACCAATTTGTCCGAAAATCCAAGGCTAACACCCCCTCCAAAAACCAAGTTCTATCATTTTGGTGGGAAAAGTCTATTACCCATAAATTTGAAGTCTAATACCAAAAAAATGGATTGGATATGAACAAGGTTAGAAATATAAGGCTAATACTCATTTAAAATGGGGCTCGTCAAGTCAGGACCAATTTGTCTGAAAATCCAAGGCTAACACCCCCTCCAAAAACGAAGTTCTATCATTTTGGGGAGAAAAGTCTATCAGCCATAAATTTGAAGTCTAATACCAACAAAAAGGGATTGGTTATGAACAAGGTTAGAAATCTAAGGCTAATACTCATTTAAAATGGGGTTCGTGAAGTCAGGACCAATTTGTCCGAAAATCCAAGGCTAACACCCCCTCCAAAAACCAAGTTCAATCATGTTTGGGGGAAAAGTCTATTACCCATAAATTTGAAGTCTAATACCAACTAAAAGGGATTGGATATGAACAAGGTTAGAAATCTAAGGCTAATACTCATTTAAAATCGAGCTCGTGAAGTCAGGACCAAATTGTCCGAAAATCCAAGGCTAATACCCCCTCCAAAAACCAAGTTCTATCATTTTGGGGGGAAAAGTCTATTTCCCATAAATTTGAAGTCTAATACCAACTAAAAGGGATTGCATATGAACAAGGTTAGAAATCTAAGGCTAATACTCATTTAAAATGGGGCTCGTGAAGTCAGGACCAATTTATCCGAAAATCCAAGGCTAACACCCCCTCCAAAAACCAAGTTCTATCATTTTGGGGGGAAAAGTCTGTTGCCCATAAATTTGAAGTCTAATACCAACAAAAAGGTATTGGATATAAACAAGGTTACAAATCTAAGGCTAATACTAATTTAAAATGGGGCTCGTGAAGTCGCGGACCAATTTGTCAGAAAATCCAAGGCTAACACCCCCTCCAAAAACCAAGTTCAATCATGTTTGGGGGGGAAAAGTCTATTACCCATAAATTTGAAGTCTAATACCAACTAAAAGGGATTGGATATGAACAAGGTTAGAAATCTAAGGCTAATACTCATTTAAAATGGGGCTCGTGAAGTCGGGGACCAATTTATCCAGAAAATCCAAGGCTAACACCCCCTCCAAAAACCAAGTTCTATCATATTGGGGGGAAAAGTCTATTACCCATAAATTTGAAGTCTAATAACAACTAAAAGGGATTGCATATGAACAACGTTATAAATATAAGGCTAATACTCATTTAAAATGGGGCTCGTCGAGTCAGGACCAATTTGTCCGAAAATCCAAGGCTAACACCCCCTCCAAAAACCAAGTTCTATCATTTTGGGGGGAAAAGTCTATTACCCATAAATTTGAAGTCTAATACCAACAAAAAGGGATTGGATATGAAGAAGGTTAGAAATCTAAGGCTAATACTCATTTAAAATAGGGCTCGTGAAGTCAGGACCAATTTGTCCGAAAATCCAAGGCTAACACCGCCTCCAAAAACCAAGTTCAATCATTTTTGGGGGAAAAATCTATTACCCATTAAATTGAAGTCTTATACCAACTAAAAGGTATTGGTTATGAACAAGGTTAGAAATCTAAGGCTAATACTCATTTAAAATGGGGCTAGTCAAGTCAGGACCAATTTGTCTGAAAATCCAAGGCTAACACCCCCTCCAAAAACCAAGTTCTATCATTTTGGGGGGAAAAGTCTATTACCCATAAAGTTGAAGTCTAATACCAACTAAAAGGTATTGGATATGAACAAGGTTAGAAATCTAAGGCTAATAATCATTTAAAATGGGTCTCGTCAAGTTAGGACCAATTTGTCTTAAAATCCAAGGCTAACACCCCCTCCAAAAACCAAGTTCTATCATTTTGGGGGAAAAAGTCTTTTATCCATAAATTTGAAGTCTAATACCAACTAAAAGGTATTGGATAAGAACAAGGTTAGAAATCTAAGGCTAATACTCATTTAAAATGGGGCTCGTCAAGTTAGGACCAATTTGTCTGAAAATCCAAGGCTAACACCCCCTCCAAAAACCAAGTTCTATCATATTGGGGGGAAAAGTCTGTTGCCCATAAATTTGAAGTCTAATACCAACAAAAAGGTATTGGATATAAACAAGGTTACAAATCTAAGGCTAATACTAATTTAAAATGGGGCTCGTGAAGTCAGGACCAATTTGTCCGAAAATCCAAGGCTAACACCCCCTCCAAAAACCAAGTTCAATCATGTTTGGGGGAAAAGTCTATTACCCATAAATTTGAAGTCTAATACCAACTAAAAGGGATTGGATATGAACAAGGTTAGAAATCTAAGGCTAATACTCATTTAAAATGGAGCTCGTGAAGTCAGGACCAAGTTGTCCGAAAATCCAAGGCTAATACCCCCTCCAAAAACCAAGTTCTATCATTTTGGGGGGAAAAGTCTATTTCCCATAAATTTGAAGTCTAATACCAACTAAAAGGGATTGCATATGAACAAGGTTAGAAATCTAAGGCTAATACTCATTTAAAATGGGGCTCGTGAAGTCAGGACCAATTTATCCAGAAAATCCAAGGCTAACACCCCCTCCAAAAACCAAGTTCTATCATTTTGGGGGGAAAAGTCTGTTGCCCATAAATTTGAAGTCTAATACCAACAAAAAGGTATTGGATATAAACAAGGTTACAAATCTAAGGCTAATACTAATTTAAAATGGGGCTCGTGAAGTCAGGACCAATTTGTCCGAAAATCCAAGGCTAACACCCCCTCCAAAAACCAAGTTCAATCATGTTTGGGGGAAAAGTCTATTACCCATAAATTTGAAGTCTAATACCAAGGGATTGGAATACTCATTTAAAATGGGGCTCGTGAAGTCAGGACCAATTTGTCCGAAAATCCAAGGCTAACACCCCCTCCAAAAACCAAGTTCTATCATATTGGGGGGAAAAGTCTATTACCCATAAATTTGAAGTCTAATAACAACTAAAAGGGATTGCATATGAACAACGTTATAAATATAAGGCTAATACTCATTTAAAATGGGGCTCGTCGAGTCAGGACCAATTTGTCCGAAAATCCAAGGCTAACACCCCCTCCAAAAACCAAGTTCTATCATTTTGGGGGGAAAAGTGTATTACCCATAAATTTGAAGTCTAATACCAACAAAAAGGGATTGGATATGAAGAAGGTTAGAAATCTAAGGCTAATACTCATTTAAAATAGGGCTCGTGAAGTCAGGACCAATTTGTCCGAAAATCCAAGGCTAACACCGCCTCCAAAAACCAAGTTCAATCATTTTTGGGGGAAAAATCTATTACCCATTAAATTGAAGTCTTATACCAACTAAAAGGTATTGGTTATGAACAAGGTTATAAATCTAAGGCTAATAATCATTTAAAATGGGTCTCGTCAAGTCAGGACCAATTTGTCTTAAAATCCAAGGCTAACACCCCCTCCAAAAACCAAGTTCTATCATTTTGGGGGAAAAAGTCTTTTATCCATAAATTTGAAGTCTAATACCAACTAAAAGGTATTGGATAAGAACAAGGTTAGAAATCTAAGGCTAATACTCATTTAAAATGGGGCTGGTCAAGTCAGGACCAATTTGTCTGAAAATCCAAGGCTAACACCCCCTCCAAAAACCAAGTTCTATCATTGGGGGAAAAAGTCTTTTATCCATAAATTTGAAGTCTAATAAAAACTAAAAGGTATTGGATAAGAACAGGTTAGAAATCTAAGGCTAATACTCATTTAAAATGGGGCTCGTGAAGTCAGGACCAATTTGTCCGAAAATCCAAGGCTAACACCCCCTCCAAAAACCAAGTTCTATCATTTTGGTGGGAAAAGTCTATTACCCATAAATTTGAAGTCTAATACCAACAAAAAGGGATTGGATATGAACAAGGTTAGAAATATAATGCTAATAATCATTTAAAATGGGGCTCGTCAAGTCAGGACCAATTTGTCTGAAAATCCAAGGCTAACACCCCCTCCAAAAACCAAGTTCTATCATTGGGGGAAAAAGTCTTTTATCCATAAATTTGAAGTCTAATACCAACTAAAAGGTATTGGATAAGAACAGGTTAGAAATCTAACGCTAATACTCATTTAAAATGGGGCTCGTGAAGTCAGGACCAATTTGTCCGAAAATCCAAGGCTAACACCCCCTCCAAAACCAAGTTCTATCATTTTGGTGGGAAAAGTCTATTACCCATAAATTTGAAGTCTAATACCAACAAAAAGGGATTGGATATGAACAAGGTTAGAAATATAAGGCTAATACTCATTTAAAATGGGGCTCGTCAAGTCAGGACCAATTTGTCTGAAAATCCAAGGCTAACACCCCCTCCAAAAATGAAGTTCTATCATTTTGGGGAGAAATGTCTATTACCCATAAATTCGAAGTCTAATACCAACTAAAAGGGATTGGATATGAACAAGGTTAGAAATCTAAGGCTAATACTCATTTAAAATGGGGCTCATCAAGTCAGGACAAATTTGTCTGAAAATCCAAGGCTAACACCCCCTCCAAAAACGAAGTTCTATCATTTTGGGGAGAAAAGTCTATTACCCATAAATTTGAAGTCTAATACCAACAAAAAGGGATTGGTTATGAACAAGGTTAGAAATCTAAGGCTAATACTCATTAAAAATGGGGCTCGTGAAGTCGAGGACCAATTTGTCAGAAAATCCAAGGCTAACACCCCTTCCAAAAACCAAGTTCTATCATTTTTGGGGGGGAAAAGTCTATTACACATAAATTTGAAGTCTAATACCAACTAAAAGGGATTGGATATGAACAATGTTATAAATCTAAGGCTAATACTCATTTAAAATGGGGCTCGTGAAGTCAGCACCAATTTGTCCGAAAATCCAAGGCTAACACCCCCTCCAAAAACCAAGTTCTATCATTTTGAGGGGAAAAGTCTATTACTCATAAATTCGAAGTCTAATTCCAACTAAAAGGGATTGGATATGAACAAGGTTAGAAATCTAAGGCTAATACTCATTTAAAATGGGGCTCATCGAGTTAGGACCAATTTGTCCGAAAATCCAAGCATAACACCCCCTCCAAAAACCAAGTTCAATCATTTTTGGGGGAAACGTCTATTACCCATAAATTTGAAGTCTAATACCAACTAAAAGGGATTGCATATGAACAAGGTTAGAAATATAAGGCTAATACTCATTTAAATGGGGCTCATCGAATAAGGATCAATTTGTCCGAAAATCTAAGGCTAACACCCCCTCCAAAAACCAAGTTCTATCATTTTGGGGGGAAAAGTCTATTACCCATAAATTTGAAGTCTAATACCAAATAAAAGGGATTGGATATGAACAAGGTTAGAAGTATAAGGCTAATACTCATTTAAAATAGGGCTCGTCGAGTGAGGACCAATTTGTCCGAAAATCCAAGGCTAACACCCCCACCAAAAACCAAGTTCTATCATTTTGGGGGGAAAAGTCTATTACCCATAAATTTGAAGTCTAATACCAACAAAAAGGGATTGGATATGAACAAGGTTAGAAATATAAGGCTAATACTCATTTAAAATGGGGCTCGTCAAGTCAGGACCAATTTGTCTGAAAATCCAAGGCTAACACCCCCTCCAAAAATGAAGTTCTATCATTTTGGGGAGAAGAGTCTATTACCCATAAATTTGAAGTCTAATACCAACTAAAAGGTATTGGATATGAACAAGGTTTGAAATCTAAGGCTAATACTCATTGAAAATGGGGCTCGTGAAGTCGGGACCAATTTGTCAGAAAATCCAAGGCTAACACCCCTTCCAAAAACCAAGTTCTATCATTTTTGGGGGGGAAAAGTCTATTACACATAAATTTGAAGTCTAATACCAACTAAAAGGGATTGGATATGAACAAGGTTATAAATCTAAGGCTAATACTCATTTAAAATGGGGCTCGTGAAGTCAGGACCAATTTGTCCGAAAATCCAAGGCTAACACCCCCTCCAAAAACCAAGTTCTATCATTTTGAGGGGAAAAGTCTATAACTCATAAATTTGAAGTCTAATACCAACTAAAAGGGATTGGATATGAACAAGGTTAGAAATCTAAGGCTAATACTCATTTAAAGTGGGGCTCGTCGAGTTAGGACCAATTTGTCCGAAAATCCAAGCATAACACCCCCTCCAAAAACCATGTTCAATCATTTTTGGGGGAAAAGTCTATTACCCATAAATTTGAAGTCTAATACCAACAAAAAGGGATTGGATATGAAGAAGGTTAGAAATCTAAGGCTAATACTCATTTAAAATGGGGCTCGTGATGTCGGGGACCAATTTGTCCAAAAATCCAAGGCTAACACCGCCTCCAAAAACCAAGTTCAATCATTTTTTGGGGGAAAAGTCTATTACCCATTAAATTGAAGTCTTATACCAACTAAAAGGTATTGGTTATGAACAAGGTTAGAAATCTAAGGCTAATACTCATTTAAAATGGGGCTCGTGAAGTCGGGACCAATTTGTCAGAAAATCCAAGGCTAACACCCCCTCCAAAAACGAAGTTCTATCATTTTTGGGGGGAAAAGTCTATTATCCATAAATTTGAAGTCTAATACCAACTAAATGGTATTGTATATGATCAAGGTTAGAAATCTAAGGCTAACACTCATTTAAAATGGGGCTCGTCAAGTCGGGACCAATTTGTCCGAAAATCCAAGGCTAACACCCCTCCAAAAACCAAGTTCAATCATTTTTGGGGGAAAAGTCTATTACCCATAAATTTGAAGTGTAATACCAACTAAAAGGTATTGGATATGAATAAGATTAGAAATCTAAGGCTAATAATCATTTAAAATGGGGCTCGTCAAGTCCGGACCAATTTGTCTGAAAATCCAAGGCTAACACCCCCTCCAAAAACCAAGTTCTATCATTGGGGGAAAAAGTCTTTTATCCATAAATTTGAAGTCTAATACCAACTAAAAGGTATTGGATAAGAACAGGTTAGAAATCTAAGGCTAATACTCATTTAAAATGGGGCTCGTGAAGTCAGGACCAATTTGTCCGAAAATCCAAGGCTAACACCCCCTGCAAAAACCAAGTTCTATCATTTTGGTGGGAAAAGTCTATTACCCATAAATTTGAACTCTAATACCAACAAAAAGGGATTGGATATGAACAAGGTTAGAAATATAAGGCTAATACTCATTTAAAATGGGGCTCGTCAAGTCAGGACCAATTTGTCTGAAAATCCAAGGCCAACACCCCCTCCAAAAACGAAGTTCTATCATTTTGGGGAGAAAAGTCTATTACCCATAAATTTGAAGTCTAATACCAACAAAAAGGGATTGGTTATGAACAAGGTTAGAAATCTAAGGCTAATACTCATTAAAAATGGGGCTCGTGAAGTCGGGACCAATTTGTCCGAAAATCCAAGGCTAACACCCCTTCCAAAAACCAAGTTCTATCATTTTTGGGGGGGAAAAGTCTATTACACATAAATTTGAAGTCTAATACCAACTAAAAGGGATTGGATATGAACAAGGTTATAAATCTAAGGCTAATACTCATTTAAAATGGGGCTCGTGAAGTCGGGACCAATTTGTCCCAGAAAATCCAAGGCTAACACCCCTCCAAAAAACCAAGTTCTATCATTTTGAGGGGAAAAGTCTATTACTCATAAATTCGAAGTCTAATACCAACTAAAAGGGATTGGATATGAACAAGGTTAGAAATCTAAGGCCAATACTCATTTAAAATGGGGCTCGTCGAGTTAGGACCAATTTGTCCGAAAATCCAAGCATAACACCCCCTCCAAAAACCAAGTTCAATCATTTTTGGGGGAAAAGTCTATTACCCATAAATTTGAAGTCTAATACCAACTAAAAGGGATTGGATATGAACAAGGTTAGAAATATAAGGCTAATACTCATTTAAATGGGGCTCGTCGAAAAAGGATCAATTTGTCCGAAAATCCAAGGCTAACACCCCCTCCAAAAACCAAGTTCTATCATTTTGGGGGGAAAAGTCTATTACCCATAAATTTGAAGTGTAATACCAACTAAAAGGGATTGGATATGAACAAGGTTAGAAATATAAGGCTAATACTTATTTAAAAAGGGGCTCGTCGAGTCAGGACCAATTTGGCCGAAAATCCAAGGCTAACACCCCCTCCAAAAACCAAGTTCAATCATTTTTGGGGGAAAAGTCTATTACCCATAAATTTGAAGTCTAATACCAACTAAAAGGGATTGGATATGAAAAAGGTTAGAAATATAAGGCTAATACTCATTTAAATGGGGCTCGTCGAATAAGGATCAATTTGTCCGAAAATCCAAGGCTAACACCCCCTCCAAAAACCAAGTTCTATCATTTTGGGGGGGAAAAGTCTATTACCCATAAATTTGAAGTCTAATACCAACAAAAAGGGATTGGATATGAACAAGGTTAGAAATCTAAGTCTAATACTCATTTAAAATGGGGCTCGTCGAGTCAGGACCAATTTGTCCGAAAATCCAAGGCTAACACCCCCTCCAAAAACCAAGTTCTATCATTTTGGGGGGAAAAGTCTATTACATATAAATTTGAAGTCCAATACCAACAAAAAGGGATTGGATATGAACAAGTTTAGAAATCTAAGGCTAATACTTATTTAAAATGGGGCTCGTCGAGTCAGGACCAATTTGGCCGAAAATCCAAGGCTAACACCCCCTCCAAAAACCAAGTTCAATCATTTTTGGGGGAAAAGTCTATTACCCATAAATTTGAAGTGTAATACCAACTAAAAGGTATTGGATATGAATAAGTTTAGAAATCTAAGGCTAATAATCATTTAAAATGGGGATCGTCAAGTCCGGACCAATTTGTCTGAAAATCCAAGGCTAACACCCCCTCCAAAAACCAAGTTCTATCATTGGGGGAAAAAGTCTTTTATCCATAAATTTGAAGTCTAATACCAACTAAAAGGTATTGGATATGAACAAGTTTAGAAATCTAAGGCTAATACTCATTTAAAATGGGGCTCGTGAAGTCAGGACCAATTTGTCCGAAAATCCAAGGCTAACACCCCCTCCAAAAACCAAGTTCTATGATTTTGGTGGGAAAAGTCTATTACCCATAAATTTGAAGTCTAATACCAACAAAAAGGGATTGGATATGAACAAGGTTAGAAATATAAGGCTAATACTCATTTAAAATGGGGCTCGTCAAGTCAGGACCAATTTGTCTGAAAATCCAAGGCTAACACCCCCTCCAAAAACGAAGTTCTATCATTTTGGGGAGAAAAGTCTATTACCCATAAATTTGAAGTCTAATACCAACAAAAAGCGATTGGTTATGAACAAGGTTAGAAATCTAAGGCTAATACTCATTAAAAATGGGGCTCGTGAAGTCAGGACCAATTTGTCCGAAAATCCAAGGCTAACACCCCTTCCAAAAACCAAGTTCTATCATTCAGGGGGAAAAGTCTATTACACATAAATTTGAAGTCTAATACCAACTAAAAGGGATTGGATATGAACAAGGTTATAAATCTAAGGCTAATACTCATTTAAAATGGGGCTCGTGAAGTCAGGACCAATTTGTCCGAAAATCCAAGGCTAACACCCCCTCCAAAAACCAAGTTCTATCATTTTGAGGGGAAAAGTGTATTACTCATAAATTCGAAGTCTAATACCAACTAAAAGGGATTGGATATGAACAAGGTTAGAAATCTAAGGCTAATACTCATTTAAAATGGGGCTCGTCGAGTTAGGACCAATTTGTCCGAAAATCCAAGCATAACACCCCCTCCAAAAACCAAGTTCAATCATTTTTGGGGGAAAAGTCTATTACCCATAAATTTGAAGTCTAATACCAACTAAAAGGGATTGGATATGAACAAGGTTAGAAATATAAGGCTAATACTCATTTAAATGGGGCTCGTCGAATAAGGATCAATTTGTCCGAAAAATCCAAGGCTAACACCCCCTCCAAAAACCAAGTTCTATCATTTTGGGGGGAAAAGTCTATTACCCATAAATTTGAAGTCTAATACCAACTAAAAGGGATTGCATATGAAAAAGGTTAGAAATCTAAGTCTAATACTCATTTAAAATGGGGCTCATGAAGTCAGGACCAATTTGTCCAAAAATCCAAGGCTAACACCCCCCCCCCAAAAACCAAGTTCTATCATTTTGAGGGGAAAAGTCTATTACTCATAAATTCGAAGTCTAATACCAACTAAAAGGGATTGGATATGAACAACGTTAGAAATCTAAGGTTAATACTCATTTAAAATGGGGCTCGTCAAGTCCGGACCAATTTGTCTGAAAATCCAAGGCTAACACCCCCTCCAAAAACCAAGTTCTATCATTGGGGGAAAAAGTCTTTTATCCATAAATTTGAAGTCTAATACCAACTAAAAGGTATTGGATAAGAACAGGTTAGAAATCTAAGGCTAATACTCATTTAAAATGGGGCTCGTGAAGTCAGGACCAATTTGTCCGAAAATCCAAGGCTAACAACCCCCGCAAAAACCAAGTTCTATCATTTTGGTGGGAAAAGTCTATTACCCATAAATTTGAACTCTAATACCAACAAAAAGGGATTGGATATGAACAAGGTTAGAAATATAAGGCTAATACTCATTTAAAATGGGGCTCGTCAAGTCAGGACCAATTTGTCTGAAAATCCAAGGCCAACACCCCCTCCAAAAACGAAGTTCTATCATTTTGGGGAGAAAAGTCTATTACCCATAAATTTGAAGTCTAATACCAACAAAAAGGGATTGGTTATGAACAAGGTTAGAAATCTAAGGCTAATACTCATTAAAAATGGGGCTCGTGAAGTCAGGACCAATTTGTCCGAAAATCCAAGGCTAACACCCCTTCCAAAAACCAAGTTCTATCATTTTGGGGGGAAAAGTCTATTACACATAAATTTGAAGTCTAATACCAACTAAAAGGGATTGGATATGAACAAGGTTATAAATCTAAGGCTAATACTCATTTAAAATGGGGCTCGTGAAGTCAGGACCAATTTGTCAGAAAATCAAGGCTAACACCCCCTCCAAAAACCAAGTTCTATCATTTTGAGGGGAAAAGTCTATTACTCATAAATTCGAAGTCTAATACCAACTAAAAGGGATTGGATATGAACAAGGTTAGAAATCTAAGGCCAATACTCATTTAAAATGGGGCTCGTCGAGTTAGGACCAATTTGTCCGAAAATCCAAGCATAACACCCCCTCCAAAAACCAAGTTCAATCATTTTTGGGGGAAAAGTCTATTACCCATAAATTTGAAGTCTAATACCAACTAAAAGGGATTGGATATGAACAAGGTTAGAAATATAAGGCTAATACTCATTTAAATGGGGGCTCAGTCGAAAAAGGATCAATTTGTCCGAAAATCCAAGGCTAACACCCCCTCCAAAAACCAAGTTCTATCATTTTGGGGGGAAAAGTCTATTACCCATAAATTTGAAGTGTAATACCAACTAAAAGGGATTGGATATGAACAAGGTTAGAAATATAAGGCTAATACTTATTTAAAAAGGGGCTCGTCGAGTCAGGACCAATTTGGCCGAAAATCCAAGGCTAACACCCCCTCCAAAAACCAAGTTCAATCATTTTTGGGGGAAAAGTCTATTACCCATAAATTTGAAGTCTAATACCAACTAAAAGGGATTGGATATGAAAAAAGGTTAGAAATATAAGGCTAATACTCATTTAAATGGGGCTCGTCGAATAAGGATCAATTTGTCCGAAAATCCAAGGCTAACACCCCCTCCAAAAACCAAGTTCTATCATTTTGGGGGGAAAAGTCTATTACCCATAAATTTGAAGTCTAATACCAACAAAAAGGGATTGGATATGAACAAGGTTAGAAATCTAAGTCTAATACTCATTTAAAATGGGGCTCGTCGAGTCGGGGACCAATTTGTCCGAAAATCCATAGGCTAACACCCCCTCCAAAAACCAAGTTCTATCATTTTGGGGGGAAAAGTCTATTACATATAAATTTGAAGTCCAATACCAACAAAAAGGGATTGGATATGAACAAGTTTAGAAATCTAAGGCTAATACTTATTTAAAATGGGGCTCGTCGAGTCGTGACCAATTTGGCTCGAAAAATCCAAGGCTAACACCCCTCCAAAAACCAAGTTCAATCATTTTTGGGGGAAAAGTCTATTACCCATAAATTTGAAGTGTAATACCAACTAAAAGGTATTGGATATGAATAAGTTTAGAAATCTAAGGCTAATAATCATTTAAAATGGGGATCGTCAAGTCCGGACCAATTTGTCTGAAAATCCAAGGCTAACACCCCCTCCAAAAACCAAGTTCTATCATTGGGGGAAAAAGTCTTTTATCCATAAATTTGAAGTCTAATACCAACTAAAAGGTATTGGATATGAACAAGTTTAGAAATCTAAGGCTAATACTCATTTAAAATGGGGCTCGTGAAGTCAGGACCAATTTGTCCGAAAATCCAAGGCTAACACCCCCTCCAAAAACCAAGTTCTATGATTTTGGTGGGAAAAGTCTATTACCCATAAATTTGAAGTCTAATACCAACAAAAAGGGATTGGATATGAACAAGGTTAGAAATATAAGGCTAATACTCATTTAAAATGGGGCTCGTCAAGTCAGGACCAATTTGTCTGAAAATCCAAGGCTAACACCCCCTCCAAAAACGAAGTTCTATCATTTTGGGGAGAAAAGTCTATTACCCATAAATTTGAAGTCTAATACCAACAAAAAGCGATTGGTTATGAACAAGGTTAGAAATCTAAGGCTAATACTCATTAAAAATGGGGCTCGTGAAGTCAGGACCAATTTGTCCGAAAATCCAAGGCTAACACCCCTTCCAAAAACCAAGTTCTATCATTCTGGGGGGAAAAGTCTATTACACATAAATTTGAAGTCTAATACCAACTAAAAGGGATTGGATATGAACAAGGTTATAAATCTAAGGCTAATACTCATTTAAAATGGGGCTCGTGAAGTCAGGACCAATTTGTCCGAAAATCCAAGGCTAACACCCCCTCCAAAAACCAAGTTCTATCATTTTGAGGGGAAAAGTGTATTACTCATAAATTCGAAGTCTAATACCAACTAAAAGGGATTGGATATGAACAAGGTTAGAAATCTAAGGCTAATACTCATTTAAAATGGGGCTCGTCGAGTTAGGACCAATTTGTCCGAAAATCCAAGCATAACACCCCCTCCAAAAAACCAAGTTCAATCATTTTTTGGGGGAAAAGTCTATTACCCATAAATTTGAAGTCTAATACCAACTAAAAGGGATTGGATATGAACAAGGTTAGAAATATAAGGCTAATACTCATTTAAATGGGGCTCGTCGAATAAGGATCAATTTGTCCGAAAATCCAAGGCTAACACCCCCTCCAAAAACCAAGTTCTATCATTTTGGGGGGAAAAGTCTATTACCCATAAATTTGAAGTCTAATACCAACTAAAAGGGATTGCATATGAAAAAGGTTAGAAATCTAAGTCTAATACTCATTTAAAATGGGGCTCATGAAGTCAGGACCAATTTGTCCAAAAATCCAAGGCTAACACCCCCCCCCCAAAAACCAAGTTCTATCATTTTGAGGGGAAAAGTCTATTACTCATAAATTCGAAGTCTAATACCAACTAAAAGGGATTGGATATGAACAACGTTAGAAATCTAAGGTTAATACTCATTTAAAATGGGGCTCGTCGAGTTAGGACCAATTTGTCCGAAAATCCAAGCATAACACCCCCTCCAAAAACCAAGTTCAATCATTTTTGGGGGAAAAGTCTATTACCCATAAATTTGAAGTCTAATACCAACTAAAAGGGATTGAATATGAACAAGGTTAGAAGTATAAGGCTAATACTCAATTAAAATAGGGCTCATCGAGTGAGGACCAATTTGTCCGAAAATCCAAGGCTAACACCCCCACCAAAAACCAAGTTCAATCATTTTTGGGGGAAAAGTCTATTACCCATAAATTTGAAGTCTAATACCAACAAAAAGGTATTGGATATGAACAAGGTTGGAAATATAAGTCTAATACTCATTTTAAATGGGGCTCATGAAGTCAGGACCAATTTGTCCAAAAATCCAAGGCTAACACCCCCCCCCCAAAAACCAAGTTCTATCATTTTGGGGGGAAAAGTCTATTACCCATAAATTTGAAGTCTAATACCAACAAAAAGGGATTGGATATGAACAAGGTTAGAAATATAAGGCTAATACTCATTTAAAATGGGCTTCGTCAAGTCAGGACCAATTTGTCTGAAAATCCAAGGCTAACACCCCCTCCAAAAATGAAGTTCTATCATTTTGGGGAGAAAAGTCTATTACCCATAAATTTGAAGTCTATAAACAACAAAAAGGTATTGGATATGAACAAGGTTAGAAATATAAGGCTAATACTCATTTAAAATGGGGCTCGTGAAGTCAGGACCAATTTGTCTGAAAATCCAAGGCTAACACCCCCTCCAAAAAACCAAGTTCTATCATTTTTCGGGGAAAAGTCTATTACCCATAAATTTGAAGTCTAATACCAACTAAAAGGGATTGGATATGAACAAGGTTAGAAATCTAAGGCTAATACTCATTTAAAATGGGGCTCGTGAAGTCAGGACCAAGTTGTCCGAAAATCCAAGGCTAACACCCCCTCCAAAAACCAAGTTCTATCATTTTGGGGGGAAAAGTCTATTTCCCATAAATTTGAATTCTAATAAAAACTAAAAGGGATTGCATATGAACAAGGTTAGAAATCTAAGGCTAATACTCATTTAAAATGGGGCTGGTCGAGTCAGGACCAATTTGTCCGAAAATCCAAGGCTAACACCCCCACCAAAAACCAAGTTCAATCATTTTGGGGGGAAAAGTCTATTTCCCATAAATTTGAAGTCTAATAACAACTAAAAGGGATTGCATATGAACAAGGTTAGAAATCTAAGGCTAATACTCATTTAAAATGGGGCTCGTCGAGTCAGGACCAATTTGTCCGAAAATCCAAGGCTAACACCCCCTCCAAAAACCAAGTTCAATCATTTTTGGGGGAAAAGTCTATTACCCATAAATTTGAAGTCTAATACCAACTAAAAGGGATTGCATATGAAAAAGGTTAGAAATCTAAGTCTAATACTCATTTAAAATGGGGCTCATGAAGTCAGGACCAATTTGTCCGAAAATCCAAGGCTAACACCGCCTCCAAAAACCAAGTTCAATCATTTTTGGGGGAAAAGTCTATTACCCATTAAATTGAAGTCTTATACCAAATAAAAGGTATTGGATATGAACAAGGTCAGAAATCTAAGTCTAATACTCATTTAAAATGGTGCTAGTCAAGTCAGGACCAATTTGTTTGAAAATCCAAGGCTAACACCCCCATCCAAAAACCAAGTTCTATCATTTTGGGGGAAAAGTCTATTACCCATAAATTTGAAGTCTAATACCAGCAAAAAGGTATTGGATATGAACAAGGTTAGAAATCTAAGGCTAATACTCATTTAAAATGGGGCTCGTGAAGTCAGGACCAAGTTGTCCGAAAATCCAAGGCTAACACCCCCTCCAAAAACCAAGTTCTATCATTTTTGGGGGGGGAAAAGTCTATTTCCCATAAATTTGAAGTCTAATACCAACTATAAGAGATTGGATATGAACAAGGTTATAAATATAAGGCTAATACTCATTTAAATGGGGGCTCGTCGAATAAGGATCAATTTGTCCGAAAATCCAAGGCTAACACCCCCTCCAAAAACCAAGTTCTATCATTTTGGAGGGAAAAGTCTATTACCCATAAATTTGAAGTGTAATACCAACTAAAAGGGATTGGATATGAACAAGGTTATAAATCTAAGGCTAATACTCATTTAAAATGGGGCTCGTGAAGTCAGGACCAATTTGTCCGAAAATCCAAGGCTAACACCCCCTCCAAAAACCAAGTTCTATCATTTTGAGGGGAAAAGTGTATTACTCATAAATTCGAAGTCTAATACCAACTAAAAGGGATTGGATATGAACAAGGTTAGAAATCTAAGGCTAATACTCATTTAAAATGGGGCTCGTCGAGTTAGGACCAATTTGTCCGAAAATCCAAGCATAACACCCCCTCCAAAAACCAAGTTCAATCATTTTTGGGGGAAAAGTCTATTACCCATAAATTTGAAGTCTAATACCAACTAAAAGGGATTGGATATGAACAAGGTTAGAAATATAAGGCTAATACTCATTTAAATGGGGCTCGTCGAATAAGGATCAATTTGTCCGAAAATCCAAGGCTAACACCCCCTCCAAAAACCAAGTTCTATCATTTTGGGGGGAAAAGTCTATTACCCATAAATTTGAAGTCTAATACCAACTAAAAGGGATTGCATATGAAAAAGGTTAGAAATCTAAGTCTAATACTCATTTAAAATGGGGCTCATGAAGTCAGGACCAATTTGTCCAAAAATCCAAGGCTAACACCCCCCCCCCAAAAACCAAGTTCTATCATTTTGAGGGGAAAAGTCTATTACTCATAAATTCGAAGTCTAATACCAACTAAAAGGGATTGGATATGAACAACGTTAGAAATCTAAGGTTAATACTCATTTAAAATGGGGCTCGTCGAGTTAGGACCAATTTGTCCGAAAATCCAAGCATAACACCCCCTCCAAAAACCAAGTTCAATCATTTTTGGGGGAAAAGTCTATTACCCATAAATTTGAAGTCTAATACCAACTAAAAGGGATTGAATATGAACAAGGTTAGAAGTATAAGGCTAATACTCAATTAAAATAGGGCTCATCGAGTGAGGACCAATTTGTCCGAAAATCCAAGGCTAACACCCCCACCAAAAACCAAGTTCAATCATTTTTGGGGGAAAAGTCTATTACCCATAAATTTGAAGTCTAATACCAACAAAAAGGTATTGGATATGAACAAGGTTGGAAATATAAGTCTAATACTCATTTTAAATGGGGCTCATGAAGTCAGGACCAATTTGTCCAAAAAATCCAAGGCTAACACCCCCCCCAAAAACCAAGTTCTATCATTTTGGGGGGGAAAAGTCTATTACCCATAAATTTGAAGTCTAATACCAACAAAAAGGGATTGGATATGAACAAGGTTAGAAATATAAGGCTAATACTCATTTAAAATGGGGCTTCGTCAAGTCGGGACCAATTTGTCCCGAAAATCCAAGGCTAACACCCCCTCCAAAAAATGAAGTTCTATCATTTTGGGGAGAAAAGTCTATTACCCATAAATTTGAAGTCTATAAACAACAAAAAGGTATTGGATATGAACAAGGTTAGAAATCTAAGGCTAATACTCATTTAAAATGGGGCTCGTGAAGTCAGGACCAATTTGTCTGAAAATCCAAGGCTAACACCCCCTCCAAAAACCAAGTTCTATCATTTTCGGGGAAAAGTCTATTACCCATAAATTTGAAGTCTAATACCAACTAAAAGGGATTGGATATGAACAAGGTTAGAAATCTAAGGCTAATACTCATTTAAAATGGGGCTCGTGAAGTCAGGACCAAGTTGTCCGAAAATCCAAGGCTAACACCCCCTCCAAAAACCAAGTTCTATCATTTTGGGGGGAAAAGTCTATTTCCCATAAATTTGAATTCTAATAAAAACTAAAAGGGATTGCATATGAACAAGGTTAGAAATCTAAGGCTAATACGCATTTAAAATGGGGCTGGTCGAGTCAGGACCAATTTGTCCGAAAATCCAAGGCTAACACCCCCACCAAAAACCAAGTTCAATCATTTTGGGGGGAAAAGTCTATTTCCCATAAATTTGAAGTCTAATAACAACTAAAAGGGATTGCATATGAACAAGGTTAGAAATCTAAGGCTAATACTCATTTAAAATGGGGCTCGTCGAGTCAGGACCAATTTGTCCGAAAATCCAAGGCTAACACCCCCTCCAAAAACCAAGTTCAATCATTTTTGGGGGAAAAGTCTATTACCCATAAATTTGAAGTCTAATACCAACTAAAAGGGATTGCATATGAAAAAGGTTAGAAATCTAAGTCTAATACTCATTTAAAACGGGGCTCATGAAGTCAGGACCAATTTGTCCGAAAATCCAAGGCTAACACCGCCTCCAAAAACCAAGTTCAATCATTTTGGGGGGAAAAGTCTATTACCCATTAAATTGAAGTCTTATACCAAATAAAAGGTATTGGATATGAACAAGGTCAGAAATCTAAGTCTAATACTCATTTAAAATGGTGCTAGTCAAGTCAGGACCAATTTGTTTGAAAATCCAAGGCTAACACCCCATCCAAAAACCAAGTTCTATCATTTTGGGGGAAAAGTCTATTACCCATAAATTTGAAGTCTAATACCAGCAAAAAGGTATTGGATATGAACAAGGTTAGAAATCTAAGGCTAATACTCATTTAAAATGGGGCTCGTGAAGTCAGGACCAAGTTGTCCGAAAATCCAAGGCTAACACCCCCTCCAAAAACCAAGTTCTATCATTTTGGGGGGAAAAGTCTATTTCCCATAAATTTGAAGTCTAATACCAACTATAAGAGATTGGATATGAACAAGGTTATAAATATAAGGCTAATACTCATTTAAATGGGGCTCGTCGAATAAGGATCAATTTGTCCGAAAATCCAAGGCTAACACCCCCTCCAAAAACCAAGTTCTATCATTTTGGAGGGAAAAGTCTATTACCCATAAATCTGAAGTGTAATACCAACTAAAAGGGATTGGATATGAACAAGGTTAGAAATATAAGGCTAATACTCATTAAAAATGGGGCTCGTGAAGTCAGGATCAATTTGTCCGAAAATCCAAGGCTAACACCCCCTCCAAAAACCAAGTTCTATCATTTTGCGGGGAATAGTCTATTACCCATAAATTTGAAGTCTAATACCAACTATAAGAGATTGGATATGAACAAGGTTATAAATATAAGGCTAATACTCATTTAAATGGGGCTCGTCGAATAAGGATCAATTTGTCCGAAAATCCAAGGCTAACACCCCCTCCAAAAACCAAGTTCTATCATTTTGGGGGGAAAAGTCTATTACCCATAAATTTGAAGTGTAATACCAACTAAAAGGGATTGTATATGAACAAGGTTAGAAATCTAAAGCTAATACTTATTTAAAATGGGGCTCGTCGAGTCAGGACCAATTTGGCCGAAAATCCAAGGCTAACACCCCCTCCAAAAACCAAGTTCAATCATTTTTGGGGGAAAAGTCTATTACCCATAAATTTGAAGTCTAATACCAACTAAAAGGGATTGGATATGAAAAAGGTTAGAAATATAAGGCTAATACTCATTTAAATGGGGCTCGTCGAATAAGGATCAATTTGTCCGAAAATCCAAGGCTAACACCCCCTCCAAAAACCAAGTTCTATCATTTTGGGGGGAAAAGTCTATTACCCATAAATTTGAAGTCTAATACCAACAAAAAGGGATTGTATATGAACAAGGTTAGAAATCTAAGTCTAATACTCATTTAAAATGGGGCTCGTCGAGTCAGGACCAATTTGTCCGAAAATCCAAGGCTAACACCCCCTCCAAAAACCAAGTTCTATCATTTTGGGGGGAAAAGTCTATTACATATAAATTTGAAGTCCAATACCAACAAAAAGGGATTGGATATGAACAAGGTTAGAAATCTAAGGCTAATACTTATTTAAAATGGGGCTCGTCGAGTCAGGACCAATTTGGCCGAAAATCCAAGGCTAACACCCCCTCCAAAAACCAAGTTCAATCATTTTTGGGGGAAAAGTCTATTACCCATAAATTTGAAGTCTAATACCAACTAAAAGGGATTGGATATGAAAAAGGTTAGAAATATAAGGCTAATACTCATTTAAATGGGGCTCGTCGAGTAAGGATCAATTTGTCCGAAAATCCAAGGCTAACACCCCTCCAAAAACCAAGTTCAATCATTTTTGGGGGAAAAGTCTATTACCCATAAATTTGAAGTCTAATACCAACTAAAAGGGATTGGATATGAAAAAGGTTAGAAATATAAGGCTAATACTCATTTAAATGGGGCTCGTCGAATAAGGATCAATTTGTCCGAAAATCCAAGGCTAACACCCCCTCCAAAAACCAAGTTCTATCATTTTGGGGGGAAAAGTCTATTACCCATAAATTTGAAGTCTAATACCAACAAAAAGGGATTTGATATGAACAAGGTTAGAAATCTAAGTCTAATACTCATTTAAAATGGGGCTCGTCGAGTCAGGACCAATTTGTCCGAAAATCCAAGGCTAACACCCCCTCCAAAAACCAAGTTCTATCATTTTGGGGGGAAAAGTCTATTACATATAAATTTGAAGTCCAATACCAACAAAAAGGGATTGGATATGAACAAGGTTAGAAATCTAAGGCTAATACTCATTTAAAATGGGGCTCGTGAAGTCAGGACCAATTTGTCTGAAAATCCAAGGCTAACACCCCCTCCAAAAACCAAGTTCAATCATTTTGGGGGGAAAAGTCTATTTCCCATAAATTTGAAGTCTAATAACAACTAAAAGGGATTGCATATGAACAAGGTTAGAAATCTAAGGCTAATAGTCATTTAAAATGGAGCTCGTCGAGTCAGGACCAATTTGTCCGAAAATCCAAGGCTAACACCCCCTCCAAAAACCAAGTTCTATAATTTTTGGGGGAAAAGTCTATTTCCCATAAATTTGAATTCTAATACCAACTAAAAGGGATTGGATATGAACAAGGTTAGAAATATAAGGCTAATACTCATTTAAAATGGGGCTCATCGAGTCAGGACCAATTTGTCCGAAAATCCAAGGCTAACACCGCCTCCAAAAACCAAGTTCAATCATTTTGGGGGGAAAAGTCTATTACCCATTAAATTGAAGTCTTATACAAAATAAAAGGTATTGGATATGAAAAAGGTCAGAAATCTAAGTCTAATACGCATTTAAAATGGTGCTAGTCAAGTCAGGACCAATTTGTTTGAAAATCCAAGGCTAACACCCCATCCAAAAACCAAGTTCTATCATTTTGGGGGAAAAGTCTATTACCCATAAATTTGAAGTCTAATACCAGCAAAAAGGTATTGGATATGAACAAGGTTAGAAATCTAAGGCTAATCCTCATTTAAAATGGGGCTCGTGAAGTCAGGACCAATTTGTCCGAAAATCCAAGGCTAACACCCCCTCCAAAAACCAAATTCAATCATTTTTGGGGGGGAAAGTCTATTACCCATAAATTTGAAGTCTAATACCAACTAAAAGGGATTATATATGAACAAGGTTAGAAATATAAGGCTAATACTCATTTAAAATGGGGCTCGTCGAGTCAGGACCAATTTGTCCGAAAATCCAAGGCTAACACCCCCTCCAAAAACCAAGTTCTATCATTTTGGGGGGAAAAGTCTATTACCCATAAATTTGAAGTCTAATACCAACAAAAAGGGATTGGATATGAACAAGGTTAGAAATATAAGGCTAATACTTATTTAAAATGGGGCTCGTCGAGTCAGGGACCAATTTGGCTCGAAAAATCCAAGGCTAACACCCCCTCCAAAAACCAAGTTCAATCATTTTTGGGGGAAAAGTCTATTACCCATAAATTTGAAGTCTAATACCAACTAAAAGGGATTGGATATGAAAAAGGTTAGAAATATAAGGCTAATACTCATTTAAATGGGGCTCGTCGAATAAGGATCAATTTGTCCGAAAATCCAAGGCTAACACCCCCTCCAAAAACCAAGTTCTATCATTTTTGGGGGAAAAGTCTATTACCCATAAATTTGAAGTCTAATACCAACAAAAAGGGATTGGATATGAACAAGGTTAGAAATCTAAAGCTAATACTCATTTAAAATGTGGCTCGTCGAGTCAGGACCAATTTGTCCGAAAATCCAAGGCTAACACCCCCTCGAAAAACTAAGTTCTATCATTTTGGGGGGAATAGTCTATTACCCATATTTTTGAAGTCTAATACCAACTAAAAGGGCTTGGATATGAACAAGGTTAGAAATATAAGGTTAATACTCATTTAAAATGGGGCTCGTCGAATAAGGATCAATTTGTTCGAAAATCCAAGGCTAACACCCCCTCCAAAAACCAAGTTCTATCATTTTGGGGGGAAAAGTCTATTACCCATAAATTTGAAGTCTAATACCAACTAAAAGGGATTGGATATGAACAAGGTTAGAAATATAAGGCTAATACTCATTTAAAATAGGACTCTTCGAGTGAGGACCAATTTGTCCGAAAATCCAATGCTAACACCCCCTCCAAAAACCAAGTTCTATCATTTTGGGGGAAAATGTCTATTACCCATAAATTTGAAGTCTAATACCAAGTAAAAAGTATTGGATATGAACAAGGTTAGAAATCTAAGGCTAATACTCATTTAAAATGGGGCTCGTCGAGTCAGGACCAATTTGTCCGAAAATCCAAGGCTAACACCCCCTCCAAAAACCAAGTTCTATCATTTTGGGGAGAATAGTCTATTACCCATAAATTTGAAGTCTAATACCAACTAAAAGGGCTTGGATATGAACAAGGTTAGAAATATAAGGTTAATACTCATTTAAAATGGGGCTCGTCGAATAAGGATCAATTTGTTCGAAAATCCAAGGCTAACACCCCCTCCAAAAACCAAGTTCTATCATTTTGGGGGGAAAAGTCTATTACCCATAAATTTGAAGTCTAATACCAACTAAAAGGGATTGGATATGAACAAGGTTAGAAATATAAGGCTAATACTCATTTAAAATAGGTCTCGTCGAGTGAGGACCAATTTGTCCGAAAATCCAAGGTTAACACCCCCTCCAAAAACCAACTTCAATCATTTTTTGGGGGGAAAGTCTATTACCCATAAATTTGAAGTCTAATACCAACTAAAAGGGATTATATATGAACAAGGTTAGAAATATAAGGCTAATACTCATTTAAAATGGGGCTCGTCGAGTCAGGACCAATTTGTCCGAAAATCCAAGGCTAACACCCCCTCCAAAAACCAAGTTCTATCATTTTGGGGGGAAAAGTCTATTACCCATAAATTTGAAGTCTAATACCAACAAAAAGGGATTGGATATGAACAAGGTTATAAATCTAAGGCTAATACTCATTTAAAATGGGGCTCGTGAAGTCAGGACCAATTTGTCCGAAAATCCAAGGCTAACACCCCCTCCAAAAACCAAGTTCTATCATTTTGAGGGGAAAAGTCTATTACTCATAAATTTGAAGTCTAATACCAACTAAAAGGGATTGGATATGAACAAGGTTAGAAATATAAGGCTAATACTTATTTAAAATGGGGCTCGTTGAGGCAGGACCAATTTGTCCGAAAATCCAAGGCTAACACCCCCTCCAAAAACCAAGTTCAATCTTTTTTGGGGGAAAAGTCTATTACCCATAAATTTGAAGTCTAATACCAACTAAAAGGGATTGGATATGAACAAGGTTAGAAATATAAGGCTAATACTCATTTAAAATGGGGCTCATCGAGTCAGGACCAATTTGTCCGAAAATCCAAGGCTAACACCCCCTCCAAAACCAAGTTCTATCAATTTTGGGGGGAAAAGTCTATTACCCATAAATTTGAAGTCTAATACCAACTAAAAGGGATTGGATATGAACAAGGTTAGAAATATAAGGCTAATACTCATTTAAAATGGGGCTCGTCGAGTCAGGACCAATTTGTCCGAAAATCCAAGGCTAACACCCCCTCCAAAAACCAAGTTCTATCATTTTGAGGGGAAAAGTCTATTACTCATAAATTTGAAGTCTAATACCAACTAAAAGGGATTAGATATGAACAAGGTTAGAAATCTAAGGCTAATACTTATTTAAAATGGGGCTCGTCGAGGCAGGACCAATTTGTCCGAAAATCCAAGGCTAACACCCCCTCCAAAAACCAAGTTCTATCATTTTGAGGGGAAAAGTCTATTACTCATAAATTTGAAGTCTAATTCCAACTAAAAGGGATTGAATATGAACAAGGTTAGAAATATAAGGCTAATACTTATTTAAAATTGGGATCGTCGAGGCAGGACCAATTTGTCCGAAAATCCAAGGCTAACACCCCCTCCAAAAACAAAGTTCAATCATTTTTGGGGGAAAAGTCTATTACCCATAAATTTGAAGTCTACTACCAACTAAAAGGGATTGGATATGAACAAGGTTAGAAATATAAGGCTAATACTCAGTTAAAATAGGGCTCGTCGAGTGAGGACCAATTTGTCCGAAAATCCAAGGCTAACACCCCCTCCAAAAACCAAGTTCTATCATTTTGGGGGGAAAAGTCTATTACCCATAAATTTGAAGTCTACTACCAACTAAGAGGGATTGGATATGAACAAGGTTAGAAATATAAGGCTAATACTCAGTTAAAATAGGGCTCGTCGAGTGAGGACCAATTTGTCCGAAAATCCAAGGCTAACACCCCCTCCAAAAACCAAGTTCAATCATTTTTGGGGGAAAAGTGTATTACCCATAAATTTGAAGTCTAATACCAACTAAAAGGGATTGGATACGAACAAGGTTAGCAATATAAGGCTAATACTCATTTAAAATAGGACTCTTCTAGTGAGGACCAATTTGTCCGAAAATCCAATGCTAACACCCCCTCCAAAAACCAAGTTCTATCATTTTGGGGGGAAAAGTCTATTACCCATAAATTTGAAGTATAATACCAACTAAAAGGGATTGGATATGAACAAGGTTAGAAATATAAGGCTAATACTCATTTAAAATGGGGCTCGTCGAGTCAAGACCAATTTGTCCGAAAATCCAAGGCGTTACCCCCTCCAAAAACCAAGTTCTATCATTTTGGGGGGAAAAGTCTATTACCCATAAATTTGAAGTCTAATACCAACAAAAAGGGATTGGATATGAACAAGGTTATAAATCTAAGGCTAATACTCATTTAAAATGGGGCTCGTGAAGTCAGGACCAATTTGTCCGAAAATCCAAGGCTAACACCCCCTCCAAAAACCAAGTTCTATCATTTTGAGGGGAAAAGTCTATTACTCATAAATTTGAAGTCTAATACCAACTAAAAGGGATTGGATATGAACAAGGTTATAAATCTAAGGCTAATACTTATTTAAAATGGGGCTCGTCGAGGCAGGACCAATTTGTCCGAAAATCCAAGGCTAACACCCCCTCCAAAAACCAAGTTCTATCATTTTGAGGGGAAAAGTCTATTACTCATAAATTTGAAGTCTAATTCCAACTAAAAGGGATTGGATATGAACAAGGTTAGAAATCTAAGGCTAATACTTATTTAAAATTGGGCTCGTCGAGTGAGGACCAATTTGTCCGAAAATCCAAGGCGAACACCCCCTCCAAAAACCAAGTTCTATCATTTTGGGGGGAAAAGTCTATTACCCATAAATTTGAAGTCTAATACCAACTAAAAGGGATTGGATATGAACAAGGTTAGAAATATAAGGCTAATACTCATTTAAAATAGGGCTCGTCGAGTGAGGACCAATTTGTCCGAAAATCCAAGGCTAACACCCCCTCCAAAAACCAAATTCTCTCATTTTGGGGGGAAAAGTCTATTACCCATAAATTTGAAGTCTACTACCAACTAAAAGGGATTGGATATGAACAAGGTTAGAAATATAAGGCTAATACTCAGTTAAAATAGGGCTCGTCGAGTGAGGACCAATTTGTCCGAAAATCCAAGGCTAACACCCCCTCCAAAAACCAAGTTCAATCATTTTTGGGGGAAAAGTCTATTACCCATAAATTTGAAGTCTAATACGAACTAAAAGGGATTGGATATGAACAAGGTTAGAAATATAAGGCTAATACTTATTTAAAATGGGGCTCGTCGAGTGAGGACCAATTTGTCCGAAAATCCAAGGCTAACACCCCCTCCAAAAACCAAGTTCAATCATTTTTTGGGGGGAAAAGTCTATTACCCATAAATTTGAAGTCTAATACCAACTAAAAGGGATTGGATATGAACAAGGTTAGAAATATAAGGCTAATACTCAGTTAAAATACGACTCGTCGAGTGAGGACCAATTTGTCCGAAAATCCAAGGCTAACACCCCCTCCAAAAACCAAGTTCAATCATTTTTTGGGGGAAAAGTTTATTACCCATAAATTTGAAGTCTAATACCAACTAAAAGGGATTGGATATGAACAAGGTTAGAAATCTAAGGCTAATACTCATTTAAAATGGGGCTCGTTGAGTCAGGACCAATTTGTCCGAAAATCCAAGGCTAACACCCCCTCCAAAAACCAAGTTCTATCATTTTGGGGGGAAAAGTCTATTACCCATAAATTTGAAGTCTAATACCAACTAAAAGGGATTGGATATGAACAAGGTTAGAAATATAAGGCTAATACTCATTTAAAATGGGGCTCGTCGAGTCAAGACCAATTTGTCCGAAAATCCAAGGCGTTACCCCCTCCAAAAACCAAGTTCTATCATTTTGGGGGGAAAAGTCTATTACCCATAAATTTGAAGTCTAATACCAACAAAAAGGGATTGGATATGAACAAGGTTATAAATCTAAGGCTAATACTCATTTAAAATGGGGCTCGTGAAGTCAGGACCAATTTGTCCGAAAATCCAAGGCTAACACCCCCTCCAAAAACCAAGTTCTATCATTTTGAGGGGAAAAGTCTATTACTCATAAATTTGAAGTCTAATACCAACTAAAAGGGATTGGATATGAACAAGGTTAGAAATCGAAGGCTAATACTTATTTAAAATGGGGCTCGTCGAGGCAGGACCAATTTGTCCGAAAATCCAAGGCTAACACCCCCTCCAAAAACCAAGTTCTATCATTTTGAGGGGAAAAGTCTATTACTCATAAATTTGAAGTCTAATTCCAACTAAAAGGGATTGGATATGAACAAGGTTAGAAATCTAAGGCTAATACTTATTTAAAATGGGGCTCGTCGAGTGAGGACCAATTTGTCCGAAAATCCAAGGCTAACACCCCCTCCAAAAACCAAGTTCTATCATTTTGGGGGGAAAAGTCTATTACCCGTAAATTTGAAGTCTAATACCAACTAAAAGGGATTGGATATGAACAAGGTTAGAAATATAAGGCTAATACTCATTTAAAATAGGGCTCGTCGAGTGAGGACCAATTTGTCCAAAAATCCAAGGCTAACACCCCCTCCAAAAACCAAGTTCTATCATTTTGGGGGGAAAAGTCTATTACCCATAAATTTGAAGTCTACTACCAACTAAAAGGGATTGGATATGAACAAGGTTAGAAATATAAGGCTAATACTCAGTTAAAATAGGGCTCGTCGAGTGAGGACCAATTTGTCCGAAAATCCAAGGCTAACACCCCCTCCAAAAACCAAGTTCAATCATTTTTGGGGGAAAAGTCTATTACCCATAAATTTGAAGTCTAATACGAACTAAAAGGGATTGGATATGAACAAGGTTAGAAATATAAGGCTAATACTTATTTAAAATGGGGCTCGTCGAGTGAGGACCAATTTGTCCGAAAATCCAAGGCTAACACCCCCTCCAAAAACCAAGTTCTATCATTTTGGGGGGAAAAGTCTATTACCCATAAATTTGAAGTCTAATACCAACTAAAAGGGATTGGATATGAACAAGGTTAGAAATATAAGGCTAATACTCAGTTAAAATACGACTCGTCGAGTGAGGACCAATTTGTCCGAAAATCCAAGGCTAACACCCCCTCCAAAAACCAAGTTCAATCATTTTTTGGGGGAAAAGTTTATTACCCATTAATTTGAAGTCTAATACCAACTAAAAGGGATTGGATATGAACAAGGTTAGAAATCTAAGGCTAATACTTATTTAAAATGGGGGCTCGTTGAGGCGGGGACCAATTTGTCCGAAAATCCAAGGCTAACACCCCCTCCAAAAACCAAGTTCAATCATTTTTGGGGGAAAAGTCTATTACCCATAAATTTGTAGTCTAATACGAACTAAAAGGGATTGGATATGAACAAGGTTAGAAATATAAGGCTAATACTCATTTAAAATGGGGCTCATCGAGTCAGGACCAATTTGTCCGAAAATCCAAGGCTAACACCCCCTCCAAAAACCAAGTTCTATCATTTTGGGGGGAAAAGTCTATTACCCATAAATTTGAAGTCTAATACCAACTAAAAGGGATTGGATATGAACAAGGTTAGAAATGTAAGGCTAATACTCATTTAAAATGGGGCTCGTCGAGTCAAGACCAATTTGTCCGAAAATCCAAGGCGTTACCCCCTCCAAAAACCAAGTTCTATCATTTTGGGGGGAAAAGTCTATTACCCATAAATTTGAAGTCTAATACCAACTAAAAGGTATTGGATATGAACAAGTTTAGAAATATAAGGCTAATACGCATTTAAAATGGGGCTCGTGAAGGCAGGACCAATTTGTCCGAAAATCCAAGGCTAACACCCCCTCCAAAAACCAAGTTCTATCATTTTGAGGGGAAAAGTCTATTACTCATAAATTTGAAGTCGAATACCAACTAAAAGGGATTGGATATGAACAAGGTTAGAAATCTAAGGCTAATACTTATTTAAAATGGGGCTCGTCGAGGCAGGACCAATTTGTCCGAAAATCCAAGGCTAACACCCCCTCCAAAAACCAAGTTCTATCATTTTGAGGGGAAAAGTCTATTACCCATAAATTTGAAGTCTAATACCAACTAAAAGGGATTGGATATGAACAAGGTTAGAAATCTAAGGCTAATACTCATTTAAAATGGGGCTCGTTGAGTCAGGACCAATTTGTCCGAAAATCCAAGGCTAACACCCCCTCCAAAAACCAAGTTCTATCATTTTTGGGGGGAAAAGTCTATTACCCATAAATTTGAAGTCTAATACCAACTAAAAGGGATTGGATATGAACAAGGTTAGAAATATAAGGCTAATACTCATTTAAAATGGGGGCTCGTCGAGTCAAGACCAATTTGTCCGAAAATCCAAGGCGTTACCCCCCTCCAAAAACCAAGTTCTATCATTTTTGGGGGGGAAAAGTCTATTACCCATAAATTTGAAGTCTAATACCAACAAAAAGGGATTGGATATGAACAAGGTTATAAATCTAAGGCTAATACTCATTTAAAATGGGGCTCGTGAAGTCGGGACCAATTTGTCCGAAAAATCCAAGGCTAACACCCCCTCCAAAAACCAAGTTCTATCATTTTGAGGGGAAAAGTCTATTACTCATAAATTTGAAGTCTAATACCAACTAAAAGGGATTGGATATGAACAAGGTTAGAAATCGAAGGCTAATACTTATTTAAAATGGGGCTCGTCGAGGCAGGACCAATTTGTCCGAAAATCCAAGGCTAACACCCCCTCCAAAAACCAAGTTCTATCATTTTGAGGGGGAAAAGTCTATTACTCATAAATTTGAAGTCTAATTCCAACTAAAAGGGATTGGATATGAACAAGGTTAGAAATCTAAGGCTAATACTTATTTAAAATGGGGCTCGTCGAGTGAGGACCAATTTGTCTGAAAATCCAAGGCTAACACCCCCTCCAAAAACCAAGTTCTATCATTTTGGGGGGAAAAGTCTATTACCCGTAAATTTGAAGTCTAATACCAACTAAAAGGGATTGGATATGAACAAGGTTAGAAATATAAGGCTAATACTCATTTAAAATAGGGCTCGTCGAGTGAGGACCAATTTGTCCGAAAATCCAAGGCTAACACCCCCTCCAAAAACCAAGTTCTATCATTTTGGGGGGAAAAGTCTCTTACCCATAAATTTGAAGTCTACTACCAACTAAAAGGGATTGGATATGAACAAGGTTAGAAATATAAGGCTAATACTCATTTAAAATAGGGCTCGTCGAGTGAGGACCAATTTGTCCGAAAATCCAAGGCTAACACCCCCTCCAAAAACCAAGTTCTATCATTTTGGGGGGAAAAGTCTCTTACCCATAAATTTGAAGTCTACTACCAACTAAAAGGGATTGGATATGAACAAGGTTAGAAATATAAGGCTAATACTCAGTTAAAATAGGGCTCGTCGAGTGAGGACCAATTTGTCCGAAAATCCAAGGCTAACACCCCCTCCAAAAACCAAGTTCAATCATTTTTGGGGGAAAAGTCTATTACCCATAAATTTGTAGTCTAATACGAACTAAAAGGGATTGGATATGAACAAGGTTAGAAATATAAGGCTAATACTCATTTAAAATGGGGCTCATCGAGTCAGGACCAATTTGTCCGAAAATCCAAGGCTAACACCCCCTCCAAAAACCAAGTTCTATCATTTTGGGGGGAAAAGTCTATTACCCATAAATTTGAAGTCTAATACCAACTAAAAGGGATTGGATATGAACAAGGTTAGAAATATAAGGCTAATACTCAGTTAAAATACGACTGCGTCGAGTGAGGACCAATTTGTCCGAAAAATCCAAGGCTAACACCCCCTCCAAAAACCAAGTTCAATCATTTTTTGGGGGAAAAGTTTATTACCCATTAATTTGAAGTCTAATACCAACTAAAAGGGATTGGATATGAACAAGGTTAGAAATCTAAGGCTAATACTTATTTAAAATGGGGCTCGTTGAGGCAGGACCAATTTGTCCGAAAATCCAAGGCTAACACCCCCTCCAAAAACCAAGTTCAATCATTTTTGGGGGAAAAGTCTATTACCCATAAATTTGTAGTCTAATACGAACTAAAAGGGATTGGATATGAACAAGGTTAGAAATATAAGGCTAATACTCATTTAAAATGGGGCTCATCGAGTCAGGACCAATTTGTCCGAAAATCCAAGGCTAACACCCCCTCCAAAAACCAAGTTCTATCATTTTGGGGGGAAAAGTCTATTACCCATAAATTTGAAGTCTAATACCAACTAAAAGGGATTGGATATGAACAAGGTTAGAAATGTAAGGCTAATACTCATTTAAAATGGGGCTCGTCGAGTCAAGACCAATTTGTCCGAAAATCCAAGGCGTTACCCCCTCCAAAAACCAAGTTCTATCATTTTGGGGGGAAAAGTCTATTACCCATAAATTTGAAGTCTAATACCAACTAAAAGGTATTGGATATGAACAAGTTTAGAAATATAAGGCTAATACGCATTTAAAATGGGGCTCGTGAAGGCAGGACCAATTTGTCCGAAAATCCAAGGCTAACACCCCCTCCAAAAACCAAGTTCTATCATTTTGAGGGGAAAAGTCTATTACTCATAAATTTGAAGTCGAATACCAACTAAAAGGGATTGGATATGAACAAGGTTAGAAATCTAAGGCTAATACTTATTTAAAATGGGGCTCGTCGAGGCAGGACCAATTTGTCCGAAAATCCAAGGCTAACACCCCCTCCAAAAACCAAGTTCTATCATTTTGAGGGGAAAAGTCTATTACTCATAAATTTGAAGTCTAATTCCAACTAAAAGGGATTGGATATGAACAAGGTTAGAAATCTAAGGCTAATACTTATTTAAAATGGGGCTCGTCGAGGTAGGACCAATTTGTCCGAAAATCCAAGGCTAACACCCCCTCCAAAAACCAAGTTCAATCATTTTTGGGGGAAAAGTCTATTACCCATAAATTTGAAGTCTAATACCAACTAAAAGGGATTGGATATGAACAAGGTTAGAAATATAAGGCTAATACTCAGTTAAAATAGGGCTCGTCGAGTGAGGACCAATTTGTCCGAAAATCCAAGGCTAACACCCCCTCCAAAAACCAAGTTCTATCATTTTGGGGGGAAAAGTCTATTACACATAAATTTGAAGTCTAATACCAACAAAAAGGGATTGGATATGAACAAGGTTATAAATTTAAGGCTAATACTCATTTAAAATGGGGCTCGTGAAGTCAGGACCGATTTGTCCGAAAATCCAAGGCTAACACCCCCTCCAAAAACCAAGTTCTATCATTTTGGGGGGAATAGTCTATTACCCATAAATTTGAAGTCTAATACCAACTAAAAGGGCTTGGATATGAACAAGGTTAGAAATCTAAGTCTAATACTCATTTAAAATGGGGCTCGTCGAGTCAGGACCAATTTGTCCGAAAATCCAAGGCTAACACCCCCTCCAAAAACCAAGTTCTATCATTTTGGGGGGAAAAGTCTATTACCCATAAATTTGAAGTCTAATACCAACTAAAAGGGATTGGATATGAACAAGGTTAGAAATATAAGGCTAATACTCATTTAAAATGGGGCTCGTCGAGTCAGGACCAATTTGTCCGAAAATCCAAGGCTAACACCCCTCCAAAAACCAAGTTCTATCATTTTGGGGGGAAAAGTCTATTACCCATAAATTTGAAGTCTAATACCAACTAAAAGGGATTGGATATGAACAAGGTTAGAAATATAAGGCTAATACTCATTTAAAATGGGGCTCGTCGAGTCAGGACCAATTTGTCCGAAAATCCAAGGCTAACACCCCCTCCAAAAACCAAGTTCTATCATTTTGGGGGGGAAAGTCTATTACCCATAAATTTGAAGTCTAATACCAACAAAAAGGGATTGGATATGAACAAGGTTATAAATTTAAGGCTAATACTCATTTAAAATGGGGCTCGTGAAGTCAAGACCAATTTGTCCGAAAATCCAAGGCTAACACCCCCTCCAAAAACCAAGTTCTATCATTTTGAGGGGAAAAGTCTATTACTCATAAATTTGAAGTCTAATACCAACTAAAAGGGATTGGATATGAACAAGGTTAGAAATATAAGGCTAATACTTATTTAAAATGGGGCTCGACGAGGCAGGACCAATTTGTCCGAAAATCCAAGGCTAACACCCCCTCCAAAAACCAAGTTCAATCATTTTTGGGGGAAAAGTCTATTACCCATAAATTTGAAGTCTAATACCAACTAAAAGGGATTGGATATGAACAAGGTTAGAAATATAAGGCTAATACTCATTTAAAATGGGGCTCGTCGAGTCAGGACCAATTTGGCCGAAAATCCAAGGCTAACACCCCCTCCAAAAACCAAGTTCAATCATTTTTGGGTGAAAAGTCTATTACCCATAAATTTGAAGTCTAATACCAACTAAAAGGGATTGGATATAAAAAAGGTTAGAAATATAAGGCTAATACTCATTTAAATGGGGCTCGTTGAATAAGGATCAATTTGTCCGAAAATCCAAGGCTAACACCCCCTCCAAAAACCAAGTTCTATCATTTTTGGGGGAAAAGTCTATTACCCATAAATCTGAAGTCTAATACCAACAAAAAGGGATTGGATATGAAAAAGGTTAGAAATCTAAGTCTAATACTCATTTAAAATGGGGCTCGTCGAGTCAGGACCAATTTGTCCGAAAATCCAAGGCTAACACCCCCTCCAAAAACCAAGTTCTATCATTTTGGGGGGAATAGTCTATTACCCATAAATTTGAAGTCTAATACCAACTAAAAGGGCTTGGATATGAACAAGGTTAGAAATATAAGGCTAATACGCATTTAAAATGGGGCTCGTGAAGGCAGGACCAATTTGTCCAAAAATCCAAGGCTAACACCCCCCCCAAAAACCAAGTTCTATCATTTTGGGGGGAAAAGTCTATTACCCATAAATTTGAAGTCTAATACCAACAAAAAGGGATTGGATATGAACAAGGTTAGAAATCTAAGGCTAATACTCTTTTAAAATGGGGCTCGTCGAGTCAGGACCAATTTGTCCGAAAATCCAAGGCTAACACCCCCTCCAAAAACCAAGTTCTATCATTTTTGGGGGAAAAGTCTATTACCCATAAATTTGAAGTCTAATAAAACCTAAAAGGGATTGGATATGAACAAGGTTAGAAATATAAGGCTAATACACATTTAAAATGGGGCTCGTCGAGTCAGGACCAATTTGTCCGAAAATCCAAGGCTAACACCCCCTCCAAAAAACAAGTTCAATCATTTTTGGGGGAAAAGTCTATTACCCATAAATTTGAAGAGTAATACCAACTAAAAGGGATTTGATATGAACAAGGTTAGAAATATAAGGCTAATACTCATTTAAATGGGGCTCGTTGAATAAGGATCAATTTGTCCGAAAATCCAAGGCTAACACCCCCTCCAAAAACCAAGTTCTATCATTTTGGGGGGAAAAGTCTATTACCCATAAATTTGAAGTCTAATAGCAAAAAAAAGGGATTGGATATGAACAAGGTTAGAAATATAAGGCTAATACACATTTAAAATGGGGCTCGTCGAGTGAGGACCAATTTGTCCGAAAATCCAAGGCTAACACCCCCTCCAAAAAACAAGTTCAATCATTTTTGGGGGAATAGTCTATTACCCATAAATTTGAAGAGTAATACCAACTAAAAGGGATTGGATATGAACAAGGTTAGAAATATAAGGCTAATACTGATTTAAAATAGGGCTCGTCGAGGCAGGACCAATTTGTCCGAAAATCCAAGGCTAACACCCCCTCCAAAAACCAAGTTCTATCATTTTGGGGGAAAAAGTCTATTACCCATAAATCTGAAGTCTAATACCAACAAAAAGGGATTGGATATGAAAAAGGTTAGAAATCTAAGTCTAATACTCATTTAAAATGGGGCTCGTCGAGTCAGGACCAATTTGTCCGAAAATCCAAGGCTAACACCCCCTCCAAAAACCAAGTTCTATCATTTTGGGGGGAATAGTCTATTACCCATAAATTTGAAGTCTAATACCAACTAAAAGGGCTTGGATATGAACAAGGTTAGAAATATAAGGCTAATACGCATTTAAAATGGGGCTCGTGGAAGGCGGGGACCAATTTGTCCAAAAAATCCAAGGCTAACACCCCCCCCAAAAACCAAGTTCTATCATTTTTGGGGGGAAAAGTCTATTACCCATAAATTTGAAGTCTAATACCAACAAAAAGGGATTGGATATGAACAAGGTTAGAAATCTAAGGCTAATACTCTTTTAAAATGGGGCTCGTCGAGTCAGGACCAATTTGTCCGAAAATCCAAGGCTAACACCCCTCCAAAAACCAAGTTCTATCATTTTTGGGGGAAAAGTCTATTACCCATAAATTTGAAGTCTAATAAAACCTAAAAGGGATTGGATATGAACAAGGTTAGAAATATAAGGCTAATACACATTTAAAATGGGGCTCGTCGAGTCAGGACCAATTTGTCCGAAAATCCAAGGCTAACACCCCCTCCAAAAAACAAGTTCAATCATTTTTGGGGGAATAGTCTATTACCCATAAATTTGAAGAGTAATACCAACTAAAAGGGATTGGATATGAACAAGGTTAGAAATATAAGGCTAATACTGATTTAAAATAGGGCTCGTCGAGGCAGGACCAATTTGTCCGAAAATCCAAGGCTAACACCCCCTCCAAAAACCAAGTTCTATCATTTTGGGGGGAATAGTCTATTACCCATAAATTTGAAGTCTAATACCAACTAAAAGGGCTTGGATATGAACAAGGTTAGAAATATAAGGCTAATACGCATTTAAAATGGGGCTCGTGAAGGCAGGACCAATTTGTCCAAAAATCCAAGGCTAACACCCCCCCCAAAAACCAAGTTCTATCATTTTGGGGGGAAAAGTCTATTACCCATAAATTTGAAGTCTAATACCAACAAAAAGGGATTGGATATGAACAAGGTTAGAAATCTAAGGCTAATACTCTTTTAAAATGGGGCTCGTCGAGTCAGGACCAATTTGTCCGAAAATCCAAGGCTAACACCCCCTCCAAAAACCAAGTTCTATCATTTTTGGGGGAAAAGTCTATTACCCATAAATTTGAAGTCTAATAAAACCTAAAAGGGATTGGATATGAACAAGGTTAGAAATATAAGGCTAATACACATTTAAAATGGGGCTCGTCGAGTCAGGACCAATTTGTCCGAAAATCCAAGGCTAACACCCCCTCCAAAAAACAAGTTCAATCATTTTTGGGGGAAAAGTCTATTACCCATAAATTTGAAGAGTAATACCAACTAAAAGGGATTTGATATGAACAAGGTTAGAAATATAAGGCTAATACTCATTTAAATGGGGCTCGTTGAATAAGGATCAATTTGTCCGAAAAATCCAAGGCTAACACCCCTCCAAAAAACCAAGTTCTATCATTTTTGGGGGGGAAAAGTCTATTACCCATAAATTTGAAGTCTAATAGCAAAAAAAAGGGATTGGATATGAACAAGGTTAGAAATATAAGGCTAATACACATTTAAAATGGGGCTCGTCGAGTGAGGACCAATTTGTCCGAAAATCCAAGGCTAACACCCCCTCCAAAAAAACAAGTTCAATCATTTTTTGGGGGAATAGTCTATTACCCATAAATTTGAAGAGTAATACCAACTAAAAGGGATTGGATATGAACAAGGTTAGAAATATAAGGCTAATACTGATTTAAAATAGGGCTCGTCGAGGCAGGACCAATTTGTCCGAAAAATCCAAGGCTAACACCCCCTCCAAAAAACCAAGTTCTATCATTTTTGGGGGGAAAAAGTCTATTACCCATAAATCTGAAGTCTAATACCAACAAAAAGGGATTGGATATGAAAAAGGTTAGAAATCTAAGTCTAATACTCATTTAAAATGGGGCTCGTCGAGTCAGGACCAATTTGTCCGAAAATCCAAGGCTAACACCCCCTCCAAAAACCAAGTTCTATCATTTTGGGGGGAATAGTCTATTACCCATAAATTTGAAGTCTAATACCAACTAAAAGGGCTTGGATATGAACAAGGTTAGAAATATAAGGCTAATACGCATTTAAAATGGGGCTCGTGAAGGCAGGACCAATTTGTCCAAAAATCCAAGGCTAACACCCCCCCCCAAAAACCAAGTTCTATCATTTTGGGGGGAAAAGTCTATTACCCATAAATTTGAAGTCTAATACCAACAAAAAGGGATTGGATATGAACAAGGTTAGAAATCTAAGGCTAATACTCTTTTAAAATGGGGCTCGTCGAGTCGAGACCAATTTGTCCGAAAAATCCAAGGCTAACCCCCCCTCCAAAAACCAAGTTCTATCATTTTTGGGGGAAAAGTCTATTACCCATAAATTTGAAGTCTAATAAAACCTAAAAGGGATTGGATATGAACAAGGTTAGAAATATAAGGCTAATACACATTTAAAATGGGGCTCGTCGAGTCGGGACCAATTTGTCCGAAAAATCCAAGGCTAACACCCCTCCAAAAAACAAGTTCAATCATTTTTTGGGGGAAACGTCTATTACCCATAAATTTGAAGAGTAATACCAACTAAAAGGGATTTGATATGAACAAGGTTAGAAATATAAGGCTAATACTCATTTAAATGGGGGCTCGTTGAATAAGGATCAATTTGTCCGAAAATCCAAGGCTAACACCCCTCCAAAAACCAAGTTCTATCATTTTGGGGGGAAAAGTCTATTACCCATAAATTTGAAGTCTAATAGCAAAAAAAAGGGATTGGATATGAACAAGGTTAGAAATATAAGGCTAATACACATTTAAAATGGGGCTCGTCGAGTGAGGACCAATTTGTCCGAAAATCCAAGGCTAACACCCCCTCCAAAAAACAAGTTCAATCATTTTTGGGGGAATAGTCTATTACCCATAAATTTGAAGAGTAATACCAACTAAAAGGGATTGGATATGAACAAGGTTAGAAATATAAGGCTAATACTGATTTAAAATAGGGCTCGTCGAGTCAGGACCAATTTGTCCGAAAATCCAAGGCTAACACCCCCTCCAAAAACCAAGTTCTATCATTTTGGGGGAAAAAGTCTATTACCCATAAATTTGAAGTCTAATACCAACAAAAATTGATTGGATATGAACAAGGTTATAAATTTAAGGCTAATACTCATTTAAAATGGGGCTCGTGAAGTCAGGACCAATTTGTCCGAAAATCCAAGGCTAACACCCCCTCCAAAAACCAAGTTCAATCATTTTGAGGGGAAAAGTCTATTACTCATAAATTTGAAGTCTAATACCAACTAAAAGGGATTGGATATGAACAAGGTTAGAAATATAAGGCTAATACTTATTTAAAATGGGGCTCGTCGAGGCAGGGACCAATTTGTCCGAAAAATCCAAGGCTAACACCCCTCCAAAAACCAAGTTCAATCATTTTTGGGGGAAAAGTCTATTACCCATAAATTTGAAGTCTAATACCAACTAAAAGGTATTGGATATGAACAAGTTTAGAAATCTAAGGCTAATACTCATTTAAAATAGGGCTCGTCGAGTCAGGACCAATTTGTCCGAAAATCCAAGGCTAACACCACCTCCAAAAACCAAGTTCTATCATTTTGGGGGGAAAAGTCTATTACCCATAAATTTGAAGTCTAATACCAACTAAAAGGGATTGGATATGAACAAGGTTAGAAATATAAGGCTAATACTCATTTAAAATGGGGCTCGTCGAGTCAGGACCAATTTGTCCAAAAATCCAAGGCTAACACCCCCTCCAAAAACCAAGTTCTATCATTTTGGGGGGGAAAGTCTATTACCCATAAATTTGAAGTCTAATACCAACAAAAAGGGATTGGATATGAACAAGGTTATAAATTTAAGGCTAATACTCATTTAAAATGGGGCTCGTGAAGTCAGGACCAATTTGTCCGAAAATCCAAGGCTAACACCCCCTCCAAAAACCAAGTTCTATCATTTTGAGGGGAAAAGTCTATTACCCATAAATTTGAAGTCTAATACCAACTAAAAGGGATTGGATATAAAAAAGGTTAGAAATATAAGGCTAATACTCATTTAAATGGGGTTCGTTGAATAAGGATCAATTTGTCCGAAAATCCAAGGCTAACACCCCCTCCAAAAACCAAGTTCTATCATTTTGGGGGGAAAAGTCTATTACCCATAAATTTGAAGTCTAATACCAACAAAAAGGGATTGGATATGAACAAGGTTAGAAATCTAAGTCTAATACTCATTTAAAATGGGGCCCGTCGAGTCAGGACCAATTTGTCCGAAAATCCAAGGCTAACACCCCCTCCAAAAACCAAGTTCTATCATTTTGGGGGGAATAGTCTATTACCCATAAATTTGAAGTCTAATACCAACTAAACGGGCTTGGATATGAACAAGGTTAGAAATATAAGGCTAATACGCATTTAAAATGGGGCTCGTGAAGGCAGGACCAATTTGTCCGAAAATCCAAGGCTAACACCCCCCCCAAAAACCAAGTTCTATCATTTTGGGGGGAAAAGTCTATTACCCATAAATTTGAAGTCTAATACCAACAAAAATGGATTGGATATGAACAAGGTTATAAATCTAAGGCTAATACTCGTTTAAAATGGGGCTCGTGAAGTCAGGACCAATTTGTCCGAAAATCCAAGGCTAACACCCCCTCCAAAAACCAAGTTCTATCATTTTGAGGGGAAAAGTCTATTACTCATAAATTTGAAGTCTAATACCAACTAAAAGTGATTGGATATGAACAAGGTTAGAAATATAAGGCTAATACTTATTTAAAATGGGGCTCGTCGAGGCAGGACCAATTTGTCCGAAAATCCAAGCCTAACACCCCCTCCAAAAACCAAGTTCAATCATTTTTGGGGGAAAAGTCTATTACCCATAAATTTGAAGTCTAATACCAACTAAAAGGGATTGGATATGAACAAGGTTAGAAATATAAGGCTAATACTCATTTAAAATGGGGGCTCGTCGAGTCGGGACCAATTTGGCCGAAAAATCCAAGGCTAACACCCCCTCCAAAAACCAAGTTCAATCATTTTTGGGGGAAAAGTCTATTACCCATAAGTTTGAAGTCTAATACCAACTAAAAGGGATTGGATATAAAAAAGGTTAGAAATATAAGGCTAATACTCATTTAAATGGGGCTCGTTGAATAAGGATCAATTTGTCCGAAAATCCAAGGCTAACACCCCCTCCAAAAAACCAAGTTCTATCATTTTGGGGGGGAAAAGTCTATTACCCATAAATTTGAAGTCTAATACCAACAAAAAGGGATTGGATATGAACAAGGTTAGAAATCTAAGTCTAATACTCATTTAAAATGGGGCCCGTCGGGTCAGGACCAATTTGTCCGAAAATCCAAGGCTAACACCCCCTCCAAAAACCAAGTTCTATCATTTTGGGGGGAATAGTCTATTACCCGTAAATTTGAAGTCTAATACCAACTAAACGGGCTTGGATATGAATAAGGTTAGAAATATAAGGCTAATACGCATTTAAAATGGGGCTCGTGAAGGCAGGACCAATTTGTCCGAAAATCCAAGGCTAACACCCCCCCCAAAAACCAAGTTCTATCATTTTGGGGGGAAAAGTCTATTACCCATAAATTTGAAGTCTAATACCAACAAAAATGGATTGGATATGAACAAGGTTATAAATTTAAGGCTAATACTCATTTAAAATGGGGCTCGTGAAGTCAGGACCAATTTGTCCGAAAATCCAAGGCTAACACCCCCTCCAAAAACCAAGTTCTATCATTTTGAGGGGAAAAGTCTATTACTCATAAATTTGAAGTCTAATACCAACTAAAAGGGATTGGATATGAACAAGGTTAGAAATATAAGGCTAATACTTATTTAAAATGGGGCTCGTCGAGGCAGGACCAATTTGTCCGAAAATCCAAGGCTAACACCCCCTCCAAAAACCAAGTTCAATCATTTTTGGGGGAAAAGTCTATTACCCATAAATTTGAAGTCTAATACCAACTAAAAGGGATTGGATATGAACAAGGTTAGAAATATAAGGCTAATACTCATTTAAAATGGGGGCTCGTCGAGTCAGGGACCAATTTGGCCGAAAATCCAAGGCTAACACCCCCTCCAAAAACCAAGTTCAATCATTTTTTGGGGGAAAAGTCTATTACCCATAAATTTGAAGTCTAATACCAACTAAAAGGGATTGGATATAAAAAAGGTTAGAAATATAAGGCTAATACTCATTTAAATGGGGCTCGTTGAATAAGGATCAATTTGTCCGAAAATCCAAGGCTAACACCCCCTCCAAAAACCAAGTTCTATCATTTTGGGGGGAAAAGTCTATTACCCATAAATTTGAAGTCTAATACCAACAAAAAGGGATTGGATATGAACAAGGTTAGAAATCTAAGTCTAATACTCATTTAAAATGGGGCCCGTCGGGTCAGGACCAATTTGTCCGAAAATCCAAGGCTAACACCCCCTCCAAAAACCAAGTTCTATCATTTTGGGGGGAATAGTCTATTACCCGTAAATTTGAAGTCTAATACCAACTAAACGGGCTTGGATATGAACAAGGTTAGAAATATAAGGCTAATACGCATTTAAAATGGGGCTCGTGAAGGCAGGACCAATTTGTCCGAAAATCCAAGGCTAACACCCCCCCCCAAAAACCAAGTTCTATCATTTTGGGGGGAAAAGTCTATTACCCATAAATTTGAAGTCTAATACCAACAAAAAGGGATTGGATATGAACAAGGTTAGAAATCTAAGGCTAATACTCTTTTAAAATGGGGCTCGTCGAGTCAGGACCAATTTGTCCGAAAATCCAAGGCTAACACCCCCTCCAAAAACCAAGTTCTATCATTTTTGGGGGAAAAGTCTATTACCCATAAATTTGAAGTCTAATAACAACTAAAAGGGATTGGATATGAACAAGGTTAGAAATATAAGGCTAATACACATTTAAAATAGGGCTCGTCGAGTCAGGACCAATTTGTCCGAAAATCCAAGGCTAACACCCCCTCCAAAAAACAAGTTCAATCATTTTTGGGGGAAAAGTCTATTACCCATAAATTTGAAGAGTAATACCAACTAAAAGGGATTGGATATGAACAAGGTTAGAAATATAAGGCTAATACTCATTTAAATGGGGCTCGTTGAATAAGGATCAATTTGTCCGAAAATCCAAGGCTAACACCCCCTCCAAAAACCAAGTTCTATCATTTTGGGGGGAAAAGTCTATTACCCATAAATTTGAAGTCTAATACCAAAAAAAAGGGATTGGATATGAACAAGGATAGAAATCTAAGTCTAATACTCATTTAAAATGGGGCTCGTCGAGTCAGGACCAATTTGTCCGAAAATCCAAGGCTAACACCCCCTCCAAAAACCAAGTTCTATCATTTTGGGGGGAATAGTCTATTACCCATAAATTTGAAGTCTAATACCAACTAAAAGGGCTTGGATATGAACAAGGTTAGAAATATAAGGCTAATACGCATTTAAAATGGGGCTCGTGAAGGCAGGACCAATTTGTCCGAAAATCCAATTCTAGCACCCCCCCCCCAAAAACCAAGTTCTATCATTTTGGGGGGAAAAGTCTATTACCCATAAATTTGAAGTATAATACCAACAAAAAGGGATTGGATATGAACAAGGTTAGAAATCTAAGGCTAATACTCATTTAAAATGGGGCTCGTCGAGTTAGGACCAATTTGTCCGAAAATCCAAGGCTAAGACCCCCTCCAAAAACCAAGTTCTATCATTTTTGGGGGAAAAGTCTATTACCCATAAATTTGAAGTCTAATAACAACTAAAAGGGATTGGATATGAACAAGTTTAGAAATATAAGGCTAATACACTTTTAAAATGGGGCTCGTCGAGTCAGGACCAATTTGTCCGAAAATCCAAGGCTAACACCCCCTCCAAAAAACAAGTTCAATCATTTTTGGGGGAAAAGTCTATTACCCATAAATTTGAAGAGTAATACCAACTAAAAGGGATTGGATATGAACAAGGTTAGAAATATAAGGCTAATACTCATTTAAATGGGGCTCGTCGAATAAGGATCAATTTGTCCGAAAATCCAAGGCTAACACCCCCTCCAAAAACCAAGTTCTATCATTTTGGGGGAAAATGTCTATTACCCATAAATTTGAAGTCTAATACCAACTAAAAGGGATTGGATATGAACAAGGTTAGAAATATAAGGCTAATACTCATTTAAAATAGGACTCTTCAAGTGAGGACCAATTTGTCCAAAAATCCAATGCTAACACCCCCTCCAAAAACCAAGTTCTATCATTTTGGGGGAAAATGTCTATTACCCATATATTTGAAGTCTAATACCAACTAAAAGGTATTGGATATGAACAAGGTTAGAAATCTAAGGCTAATACTCATTTAAAATAGGGCTCGTCGAGTCAGGACCAATTTGTCCGAAAATCCAAGGCTAACACCCCCTCCAAAAACCAAGTTCTATCATTATGGGGGGAAAAGTCTATTACCCATAAATTTGAAGTCTAATACCAACAAAAAGGGATTGGATATGAACAAGGTTATAAATCTAAGGCTAATACTCATTTAAAATGGGGCTCGTGAAGTCAGGACCAATTTGTCCGAAAATCCAAGGTAACACCCCCTCCAAAAACCAAGTTCTATAATTTTGAGGGGAAAAGTCTATTACTCATAAATTTGAAGTCTAATACCAACTAAAAGGGATTGGATATGAACAAGGTTAGAAATCTAAGGCTAATACTCATTTAAAATGGGGCTCGTCGAGTCAAGACCAATTTGTCCGAAAATCCAAGGCTAACACCCCCTCCAAAAACCAAGTTCAATCATTTTTGGGGCAAAAGTCTATTACCCATAAATTTGAAGTCTAATACCAACTAAAAGGGATTGATATGAACAAGGTTAGAAATATAAGGCTAATACACATTTAAAATGGGGGCTCGTCGAGTCGGGGACCAATTTGTCTCGAAAATCCAAGGCTAACACCCCCTCCAAAAACCAAGTTCAATCATTTTTGGGGGAAAAGTCTATTACCCATAAATTTGAAGTCTAATACCAACAAAAAGGGATTGGATATGAACAAGGTTATAAATCTAAGGCTAATACTCATTTAAAATGGGGCTTGTGAAGTCAGGACCAATTTGTTCGAAAATCCAAGGCTAACACCCCCTCCAAAAACCAAGTTCAATCATTTTTGGGGGAAAAGTCTATTACCCATAAATTTGAAGTCTAATACCAACTAAAAGGGATTGGATATGAACAAGGTTAGAAATATAAGGCTAATACTCATTTAAAATGGGGCTGGTCGAGTCAGGACCAATTTGTCCGAAAATCCAAGGCTAACACCCCCTCCAAAAACCAAGTTCAATCATTTTTGGGGGGAAAAGTCTATTACCCATAAATTTGAAGTCAAATACCAACTAAAAGGGATTGGATATGAACAAGGTTAGAAATATAAGGCTAATACTCATTTAAAATAGGGCTCTTTGAGTGAGGACCAATTTGTCCGAAAATCCAAGGCTAACACCCCCTCCAAAAACCAAGTTCTATCATTTTGGGGGAAAATGTCTATTACACATAAATTTGAAGTCTAATACTAACTAAAAGGTATTGGATATGAAAAAGGTTAGAAATCTATGGCTAATACTCATTTAAAATAGGGCTCGTCGAGTCAGGACCAATTTGTCCGAAAATCGAAGGCTAACACCCCCTCCAAAAACCAAGTTCTATCATTTTTGGGGGAAAAGTGTATTACCCATAAATTTGAAGTCTAATACAAACTAAAAGGTATTGGATATGAACAAGGTTAGAAATATAAGGCTAATACTCATTTAAAATGGGGCCCGTCGAGTCAGGACCAATTTGTCCGAAAATCCAAGGCTAACACCCCCTCCAAAAACCAAGTTCTATCATTTTGGGGCGAAAAGTCTATTACCCATAAATTTGAAGTCTAATACCAAAAAAAAGGGATTGGATATGAACAAGGTTATAAATGTAAGGCTAATACTCATTTAAAATGGGGCTTGTGAAGTCAGGACCAATTTGTTCGAAAATCCAAGGCTAACACCCCCTCCAAAAACCAAGTTCAATAATTTTTGGGGGAAAAGTCTATTACCCATAAATTTGAAGTCTAATACCAACTAAACGGGATTGGATATGAACAAGGTTAGAAATATAAGGCTAATACTCATTTAAAATGGGGCTGGTCGAGTCAGGACCAATTTGTCCGAAAATCCATGGCTAACACCTCCTCCAAAAACCAAGTTCAATCATTTTTGGGGGAAAACTCTATTACCCATAAATTTGAAGTCTAATACCAACTAAAAGGGATTGGATATGAACAAGGTTAGAAATATAAGGCTAATACTCATTTAAATGGGGCTCTTCGAATAAGGATCAATTTGTCCGAAAATCCAAGGCTAACACCACCTCCAAAAACCAAGTTCAATCATTTTGGGGGGAAAAGTCTATTACCCATAAATTTGAAGTCTAATACCAACTAAACGGGAGTGGATATGAACAAGGTTAGAAATATAAGGCTAATACTCATTTAAAATAGGGCTCGTCGAGTGAGGACCAATTTGTCCGAAAATCCAAGGCTACACCCCCTCCAAAAACTAAGTTCTATCATTTTGGGGGAAAATGTCTATTACCCATAAATTTGAAGTCTAATACCAACTAAAAGGTATTGGATATGAACAAGGTTAGAAATCTAAGGCTAATACTCATTTAAAATGGGGCTCGTCGAGTCAGGACCAATTTGTCCGAAAATCCAAGGCTAACACCCCCTCCAAAAACCAAGTTCTATCATTTTGGGGGGAAAAGTCTATTACCCATAAATTTGAAGTCTAATACCAACAAAAAGGGATTGGATATGAACAAGGTTAGAAATCTAAAGATAATACTCATTTAAAATGGGGCTCGTCGAGTCAGGACCAATTTGTCCGAAAATACAAGGCTAACACCCCCTGCAAAAACCAAGTTCTATTATTTTGGGGGGAATAGTCTATTACCCATAAATTTGAAGTCTAATACCAACTAAAAGGGCTTGGATATGAACAAGGTTAGAAATATAAGGCTAATACTCATTTAAAATAGGGCTCGTGAAGTTAGGACCAATTTGTCCAAAAATCCAAGGCTAACAACCCCCCAAAAACCAAGTTCTATCATTTTGGAGGGAAAGTCTATTACCCATAAATTTGAAGTCTAATACCAACTAAAAGGGATTTGATATGAACAAGGTTATAAATCTAAGGCTAATAATCATTTAAAATGGGGCTCGTGAAGTCAGGACCAATTTGTCCGAAAATCCAAGGCTAACAACCCTTCCAAAAACCAAGTTCTATCATTTTGAGGGGAAAAGTCTATAACTCATAAATTTGAAGTCTAATACCAACTAAAAGGGATTGGATATGAACAAGGTTAGAAATCTAAGGCTAAAATTCATTTAAAATGGGGCTCGTCGAGTCAGGACCAATTTGTCCGCAAATCCAAGGCTAACACCCCCTCCAAAAACCAAGTTCAATCATTTTTGGGTCAAAAGTCTATTACCCATAAATTTGAAGTCTAATACCAACTAAAAGGGATTGGATATGAACAAGGTTAGAAATATAAGGCTAATACTCATTTAAAAGGGGCTCGTCGAATAAGGATCAATTTGTCCAAAAATCCAAGGCTAACACCACCTCCAAAAACCAAGTTCTATCATTTTGGGGGGAAAAGTCTATTACCCATAAATTTGAAGTCTAATACCAACTAAAAGGGATTGGATATGAACAAGGTTAGAAATATAAGGCTAATACTCATTTAAAATAGGGCTCGTCGAGTGAGGACCAATTTGTCCGAAAATCCAAGGCTAACACCCCCTCCAAAAACCAAGTTCAATCATTTTTGGGGGGAAAAGTCTATTACTCATAAATTTGAAGTATAATACCAACTAAAAGGGATTGGATATGAACAAGGTTAGAAATATAAGGCTAATACTAATTTCAAATAGGGCTCTTCGAGTGAGGACCAATTTGTCCGAAAATCCAAGGCTACACCCCCTCCAAAAACAAAGTTCTATCATTTTGGGGGGAAAAGTCTATTACCCATAAATTTGAAGTCTAATACCAACTAAAAGGGATTGGATATGAACAAGGTTAGAAATATAAGGCTAATACTCATTTAAAATAGGGCTCGTCGAGTGAGGACCAATTTGTCCGCAAATCCAAGGCTAACACCCCCTCCAAAAACCAAGTTCAATCATTTTTGGGTCAAAAGTCTATTACCCATAAATTTGAAGTCTAATACCAACTAAAAGGGATTGGATATGAACAAGGTTAGAAATATAAGGCTAATACTCATTTAAAAGGGGCTCGTCGAATAAGGATCAATTTGTCCGAAAATCCAAGGCTAACACCCCCTGCAAAAACCAAGTTCTATTATTTTGGGGGGAATAGTCTATTACCCATAAATTTGAAGTCTAATACCAACTAAAAGGGCTTGGATATGAACAAGGTTAGAAATATAAGGCTAATACTCATTTAAAATAGGGCTCGTGAAGTTAGGACCAATTTGTCCAAAAATCCAAGGCTAACAACCCCCCAAAAACCAAGTTCTATCATTTTGGAGGGAAAGTCTATTACCCATAAATTTGAAGTCTAATACCAACTAAAAGGGATTTGATATGAACAAGGTTATAAATCTAAGGCTAATACTCATTTAAAATGGGGCTCGTGAAGTCAGGACCAATTTGTCCGAAAATCCAAGGCTAACAACCCTTCCAAAAACCAAGTTCTATCATTTTGAGGGGAAAAGTCTATAACTCATAAATTTGAAGTCTAATACCAACTAAAAGGGATTGGATATGAACAAGGTTAGAAATCTAAGGCTAAAATTCATTTAAAATGGGGCTCGTCGAGTCAGGACCAATTTGTCCGCAAATCCAAGGCTAACACCCCCTCCAAAAACCAAGTTCAATCATTTTTGGGTCAAAAGTCTATTACCCATAAATTTGAAGTCTAATACCAACTAAAAGGGATTGGATATGAACAAGGTTAGAAATATAAGGCTAATACTCATTTAAAAGGGGCTCGTCGAATAAGGATCAATTTGTCCGAAAATCCAAGGCTAACACCACCTCCAAAAACCAAGTTCTATCATTTTGGGGGGAAAAGTCTATTACCCATAAATTTGAAGTCTAATACCAACTAAAAGGGATTGGATATGAACAAGGTTAGAAATATAAGGCTAATACTCATTTAAAATAGGGCTCGTCGAGTGAGGACCAATTTGTCCGAAAATCCAAGGCTAACACCCCCTCCAAAAACCAAGTTCAATCATTTTTGGGGGGAAAAGTCTATTACTCATAAATTTGAAGTATAATACCAACTAAAAGGGATTGGATATGAACAAGGTTAGAAATATAAGGCTAATACTAATTTCAAATAGGGCTCTTCGAGTGAGGACCAATTTGTCCGAAAATCCAAGGCTACACCCCCTCCAAAAACCAAGTTCTATCATTTTGGGGGAAAATGTCTATTACCCATGAATTTGAAGTCTAATACCAACTAAAAGGTATTGGATATGAACAAGGTTAGAAATCTAAGGCTAATACTCTTTTAAAATGGGGTTCGTCGAGTCAGGACCAATTTGTCCGAAAATCCAAGGCTAACACCCCCTCTAAAAACCAAGTTCTATCATTTTGGGCGGAAAAGTCTATTACCCATAAATTTGAAGTCTAATACCAACAAAAAGGGATTGGATATGAACAAGGTTAGAAATATAAGGCTAATACACATTTAAAATGGGGCTCGTCGAGTCAGGACCAATTTGTCCGAAAATCCAAGGCTAACACCCCCTCCAAAAACCAAGTTCAATCATTTTTGGGGGAAAAGTCTATTACCCATAAATTTGAAGTCTAATACCAACTAAAAGGGATTGGATATGAACAAGATTATAAATATAAGGCTAATACTCATTTAAATGGGGCTTGTCGAATAAGGATCAATTTGTCCGAAAATCCAAGGCTAACACCCCCTCCAAAAACCAAGTTCTATCATTTTGGGGGGGAAAGTCTATTACCCATATTTTTGAAGTCTAATACCAACTAAAAGGGATTGGATATGAACAAGGTTAGAAATATAAGGCTAATACTCATTTAAAATAGGGCTCGTCGAGTGAGGACCAATTTGTCCGAAAATCCAAGGCTAACACCCCCTCCAAAAACCAAGTTCTATCATTTTGGGGGAAAATGTCTATTACCCATAAATTTGAAGTCTAATACCAACTAAAAGGTTTTGGATATGAACAAGGTTAGAAATCTAAGGCTAATACTCATTTAAAATGGGGCTCGTCAAGTCAGGACCAATTTGTCTGAAAATCCAAGGCTAACACCCCCTCCAAAAACCAAGTTCTATCATTTTGGGGGGAAAAGTCTATTACCCATAAATTTGAAGTCTAATACCAACAAAAAGGGATTGGATATGAAAAAGGTTAGAAATCTAAGGCTAATACTCATTGAAAATGGGGCTCTTCGAGTCAGGACCAATTTGTCCGAAAATCCAAGGCTAACACCCCCTCCAAAAACCAAGTTCTATCATTTTGGGGGGAATAGTCTATTACCCATAAATTTGAAGTCTAATACCAACTAAAAGGGCTTGGATATGAACAAGGTTAGAAATTTAAAGTTAATACTCATTTAAAATGGGGCTCTTGAAGTCAGGACCAATTTGTCCGAAGATCCAAGGCTAACAACCCCTTCAAAAACCAAGTTCTATCATTTTGAGGGGAAAAGTCTATTACTCATAAATTTGAAGTCTAATACCAACAAAAAGGGATTGGATATGAACAAGGTTAGAAATCTAAGGCTAATACTTATTTAAAATGGGGCTCGCTATGTCAGGGACCAATTTGTCCGAAAATCCAAGGCTAACACCCCCTCTAAAAACCAAGTTCAATCATTTTTGGGGGAAAAGTCTATTACCCATAAATTTGAAGTCTAATACCAACTAAAAGGGATTGGATTTGAACAAGGTTAGAAATATAAGGCTAATACTCATTTAAATGGGACACATCGAATAAGGATCAATTTGTCCGAAAATCCAAGGCTAACACCCCCTCCAAAAACCAAGTTCAATCATTTTTGGGTGAAAAGTCTATTACCCATAAATTTGAAGTCTAATACCAACTAAAAGGGATTGGATTTGAACAAGGTTAGAAATATAAGGCTAATACTCATTTAAATGGGGCTCATCGAATAAGGATCAATTTGTCCGAAAATCCAAGGCTAACACCCCCTCCAAAAACCAAGTTCTATCATTTTGGGGGAGTTACCCATAAATTTGAAGTCTAATACCAACTAAAAGGGATTGGATATGAACAAGGTTAGAAATCTAAGGCTAATACTCATTTAAATGGGGCTCGTCGAATAAGGATCAATTTTGTCCGAAAATCCAAGGCTAACACCCCCTCCAAAAACCAAGTTCTATCATTTTGGGGGGAAAAGTCTATTACCCATAAATTTGAAGTCTAATACCAACTAAAAGGGATTGGATATGAACAAGGGTAGAAATATAAGGCTAATACTCATTTAAAATAGGGCTCGTCGAGTGAGGACCAATTTGTCCGAAAATCCAAGGCTAACACCCCCTCCAAAAACCAAGTTCAATCATTTTTAGGCGGAAAAGTCTATTACCCATAAATTTGAATTCTAATACCAACTAAAAGGGATTGGATATGAACAAGGTTAGAAATATACGACTAATACTCATTTAAAATAGGGCTCTTTGAGTGAGGACCAATTTGTCCGAAAATCCAAGGCTAACACCCCCTCCAAAAACCAAGTTCTATCATTTTGGGGGAAAATATCTATTACCCATAAATTTGAAGTCTAATACCAACTAAAAGGGCTTATATATGAACAAGGTTAGATATATAAGGCTAATACTCATTTAAAATGGGGCTCGTGAAGTCAGGACCAATTTGTCCGAAAATTCAAGCCTAACACCCCCCCCAAAAACCAAGTTCTATCATTTTGGGGGGAAAAGTCTATTACCCATAAATTTGAAGTCTAATACCAACAAAAAGGGATTGGATATGAACAAGGTTATAAATATAAGGCTAATACTCATTTAAAATGGGGCTCGTGAAGTCAGGACCATTTTGTCCGAAAATCCAAGGCTAACACCCCCTCCAAAAACCAAGTTCTATCATTTTGGGTGGAATATTCTATTACCCATAAATTTGAAGTCTAATACCAACTAAAAGGGTTGGATATGAACAAGGTTATAAATATAAGGCTAATACTCATTTAAAATGGGGCTCATCGAGTCAGGACCAATTTGTCCGAAAATCCAAGGCTAACACCCCCTCCAAAAACCAAGTTCAATAATTTTTGGGGGAAAAGTCTATTACCCATAAATTTGAAGTCTAATACCAACTAAAAGGGATTGGATATGAACAAGGTTAGAAATATATGGCTAATACACATTTAAAATGGGGCTCGTCGAGTCAGGACCAATTTGTCCGAAAATCCAAGGCTAACACCCCCTCCAAAAACCAAGTTCAATCATTTTTGGGGGAAAAGTCTATTACCCATAAATTTGAAGTCTAATACCAACTAAAAGGGATTGGATATGAACAAGGTTAGAAATATAAGGCTAATACTCATTTAAATGGGGCTCGTCGAATAAGGATCAATTTGTCCGAAAATCCAAGGCTAACACCCCCTCCAAAAACCACGTTCTATCATTTTGGGGGGAAAAGTCTATTACCCATAAATTTGAAGTCTAATACCAACAAAAAGGGATTGGATATGAACAAGGTTAGAAATCTAAGGCTAATACTCATTGAAAATGGGGCTCTTCGAGTCAGGACCAATTTGTCCGAAAATCCAAGGCTAACACCCCCTCCAAAAACCAAGTTCTATCATTTTGGGGGGAATAGTCTATTACCCATAAATTTGAAGTCTAATACCAACTAAAAGGGCTTGGATATGAACAAGGTTAGAAATTTAAAGTTAATACTCATTTAAAATGGGGCTCTTGAAGTCCGGACCAATTTGTCCGAAGATCCAAGGCTAACACCCCCCCCAAAAACCAAGTTCTATCATTTTGGGGGGAAAAGTCTATTACCCATAAATTTGAAGTCTAATACCAACAAAAAGGGATTGGATATGAACAAGGTTATAAATGTAAGGCTAATACTCATTTAAAATGGGGCTCGTGAAGTCGGGACCAATTTGACCGAAAAATCCAAGGCTAACAACCCCTTCAAAAACCAAGTTCTATCATTTTGAGGGGAAAAGTCTATTACTCATAAATTTGAAGTCTAATACCAACAAAAAGGGATTGGATATGAACAAGGTTAGAAATCTAAGGCTAATACTTATTTAAAATGGGGCTCGTTGCGTCAGGACCAATTTGTCCGAAAATCCAAGGCTAACACCCCCTCTAAAAACCAAGTTCAATCATTTTTGGGGGAAAAGTCTATTACCCATAAATTTGAAGTCTAATACCAACTAAAAGGGATTGGATTTGAACAAGGTTAGAAATATAAGGCTAATACTCATTTAAATGGGGCTCATCGAATAAGGATCAATTTGTCCGAAAATCCAAGGCTAACACCCCCTCCAAAAACCAAGTTCAATCATTTTTTGGGGAAAAAAGTGTATTACCCATAAATTTGAAGTCTAATACCAACTAAAAGGGATTGGATTTGAACAAGGTTAGAAATATAAGGCTAATACTCATTTAAATGGGGCTCATCGAATAAGGATCAATTTGTCCGAAAATCCAAGGCTAACACCCCCTCCAAAAACCAAGTTCTATCATTTTGGGGAGTTACCCATAAATTTGAAGTCTAATACCAACTAAAAGGGATTGGATATGAACAAGGTTAGAAATCTAAGGCTAATACTCATTTAAATGGGGTTCGTCGAATAAGGATCAATTTTGTCCGAAAATCCAAGGCTAACACCCCTCCAAAAACCAAGTTCTATCATTTTGGGGGGAAAAGTCTATTACCCATAAATTTGAAGTCTAATACCAACTAAAAGGGATTGGATATGAACAAGGGTAGAAATGTAAGGCTAATACTCATTTAAAATGGGGCTCGTCGAGTCAGGACTAATTTGTCCGAAAATCCAAGGCTAACACCCCCTCCAAAAACCAAGTTCAATCATTTTTAGGGGGAAAAGTCTATTACCCATAAATTTGAAGTCTAATACCAACAAAAAGATATTGGATATGAACCAGGTTAGAAATATAAGGCTAATACTCATGTAAAATAGGGCTCTTCGAGTGAGGACCAATTTGTCCGAAAATCAAAGGCTAACACCCCCTCCAAAAACCAAGTTCTATCATTTTTGGGGGAAAATGTCTATTACCCATAAATTTGAAGTCTAATACCAACTAAAAGGGCTTGGATATGAACAAGGTTAGAAATATAAGGCTAATACTCATTTAAAATGGGCTCGTCGAGTCGGGACCAATATGTCCGAAAAATCCAAGGCTAACACCCCCTCCAAAAAACCAAGTTCAATCATTTTTTTGGGGGGAAAAGTCTATTACCCATAAATTTGAAGTCTAATACCAACAAAAAGATATTGGATATGAACAAGGTTAGAAATATAAGGCTAATACTCATTTAAAATAGGGCTCTTTGAGTGAGGACCAATTTGTCCGAAAATCCAAGGCTAACACCCCCTCCAAAAACCAAGTTCTATCATTTTGGGGGAAAATGTCTATTACCCATAAATTTGAAGTCTAATACCAACTAAAAGGGCTTGGATATGAACAAGGTTAGAAATATAAGGCTAATACTCATTTAAAATAGGGCTCGTCGAGTGAGGACCAATTTGTCCGAAAATCCAAGGCTAACACCCCCTCAAAAAACCAAGTTCAATCATTTTTGGGGGAAAAGTCTATTACCCATAAATTTGAAGTCTAATACCAACTAAAAGGGATTGGATATGAACAAGGTTAGAAATATAAGGCTAATACTCATTTAAAATGGGGCTCGTCGAGTCAGGACCAATTTGTCCGAAAATCCAAGGCTAACACCCCCTCCAAAAACCAAGTTCAATAATTTTGGGGGAAAAGTCTATTACCCATAAATTTGAAGTCTAATACCAACAAAAAGGGATTGGATATGAACAAGGTTATAAATCTAAGGCTAATACTCATTTAAAATGGGGCTCGTGAAGTCAGGACCAATTTCTCCGAAAATCCAAGGCTAACGCCCCCTCAAAAAACCAAGTTCTATCATTTTGGGGGGAATAGTCTATTACCCATAAATTTGAAGTCTAATACCAACTAAAAGGGCTTGGATATGAACAAGGTTAGAAATATAAAGTTAATACTCATTTAAAATGCGGCTCGTGAAGTCAGGACCAATTTGTCCGAAGATCCAAGGCTAACACCCCCCCAAAAACCAAGTTCAATCATTTTGGGGGGAAAAGTCTATAACCCATAAATTTGAAGTCTAATACCAACAAAAAGGGATTGGATATGAACAAGGTTATAAATCTAAGGCTAATACTGATTTAAAATGGGGCTCGTGAAGTCAGGACCAATTTGTCCGAAAATCCAAGGCTAACAACCCCTCCAAAAACCAAGTTCTATCATTTTGAGGGGAAAAGTCTATTACTCATAAATTTGAAGTCTAATACCAACTAAAAGGGATTGGATATGAACAAGGATAGAAATATAAGTCTAATACTCATTTAAAATAGGGCTCGTCGAGTGAGGACCAATTTGTCCGAAAATCCAAGGCTAACACCCCCTCCAAAAACCAAGTTCAATCATTTTTAGGGGGAAAATTCTATTACCCATAAATTTGAAGTCTAATACCAACTAAAAGGGATTGGATATGAACAAGGTTAGAAATATAAGGCTAATACTCATTTAAAATAGGGCTCTTCGAGTGAGGACCAATTTGTCCGAAAATCCAAGGCTAACACCCCCTCCAAAAACCAAGTTCTATCATTTTGGGGGAAAATGTCTATTACCCATAAATTTGAAGTCTAATATCAACTAAAAGGTATTGGATATGAACAAGGTTAGAAATATAAGGCTAATACTCATTTAAAATGGGGCTCGTCGAGTCAGGACCAATTTGTCCAGAAAATCCAAGGCTAACACCCCCTCCAAAAACCAAGTTCAATCATTTTTTAGGGGGAAAAGTCTATTACCCATAAATTTGAAGTCTAATACCAACAAAAAGATATTGGATATGAACAAGGTTAGAAATATAAGGCTAATACTCATTTAAAAATAGGGCTCTTCGAGTGAGGACCAATTTGTCCAGAAAATCAAAGGCTAACACCTCCTCCAAAAACCAAGTTCTATCATTTTTGGGGGGAAAATGTCTATTACCCATAAATTTGAAGTCTAATACCAACTAAAAGGGCTTGGATATGAACAAGGTTAGATATATAAGGCTAATACTCATTTAAAATGGGGCTCGTGAAGTCGGGACCAATTTGTCCGAAAATCCCGAGCTAACACCCCCCCCCCAAAAACCAAGTTCAATCATTTTTGGGGGAAAAGTCTATTACCCATAAATTTGAAGTCTAATACCAACTAAAAGGGATTGGATATGAACAAGGTTAGAAATGTAAGGCTAATACTCATTTAAAATGGGGCTCGTCGAGTCAGGACCAATTTGTCCGAAAATCCAAGGCTAACACCCCCTCCAAAAACCAAGTTCAATCATTTTTAGGGGGAAAAGTCTATTACCCATAAATTTGAAGTCTAATACCAACTAAAAGGGATTGGATATGAACAAGGTTAGAAATATAAGGCTAATACACATTGAAAATGGGGCTCTTCGAGTCAGGACCAATTTGTCCGAAAATCCAAGGCTAACACCCCCTCCAAAAACCAAGTTCTATCATTTTGGGGGGAATAGTCTATTACCCATAAATTTGAAGTCTAATACCAACTAAAAGGGCTTGGATATGAACAAGGTTAGAAATTTAAAGTTAATACTCATTTAAAATGGGGCTCTTGAAGTCCGGACCAATTTGTCCGAAGATCCAAGGCTAACACCCCCCCCAAAAACCAAGTTCTATCATTTTGGGGGGAAAAGTCTATTACCCATAAATTTGAAGTCTAATACCAACAAAAAGGGATTGGATATGAACAAGGTTATAAATGTAAGGCTAATACTCATTTAAAATGGGGCTCGTGAAGTCAGGACCAATTTGACCGAAAATCCAAGGCTAACAACCCCTTCAAAAACCAAGTTCTATCATTTTGAGGGGAAAAGTCTATTACTCATAAATTTGAAGTCTAATACCAACAAAAAGGGATTGGATATGAACAAGGTTAGAAATCTAAGGCTAATACTTATTTAAAATGGGGCTCGTTGCGTCAGGACCAATTTGTCCGAAAATCCAAGGCTAACACCCCCTCTAAAAACCAAGTTCAATCATTTTTGGGGGAAAAGTCTATTACCCATAAATTTGAAGTCTAATACCAACTAAAAGGGATTGGATTTGAACAAGGTTAGAAATATAAGGCTAATACTCATTTAAATGGGGCTCATCGAATAAGGATCAATTTGTCCGAAAATCCAAGGCTAACACCCCCTCCAAAAACCAAGTTCAATCATTTTTGGGGAAAAAGTGTATTACCCATAAATTTGAAGTCTAATACCAACTAAAAGGGATTGGATTTGAACAAGGTTAGAAATATAAGGCTAATACTCATTTAAATGGGGCTCATCGAATAAGGATCAATTTGTCCGAAAATCCAAGGCTAACACCCCCTCCAAAAACCAAGTTCTATCATTTTGGGGGAGTTACCCATAAATTTGAAGTCTAATACCAACTAAAAGGGATTGGATATGAACAAGGTTAGAAATCTAAGGCTAATACTCATTTAAATGGGGTTCGTCGAATAAGGATCAATTTTGTCCGAAAATCCAAGGCTAACACCCCCTCCAAAAACCAAGTTCTATCATTTTGGGGGGAAAAGTCTATTACCCATAAATTTGAAGTCTAATACCAACTAAAAGGGATTGGATATGAACAAGGGTAGAAATGTAAGGCTAATACTCATTTAAAATGGGGCTCGTCGAGTCAGGACTAATTTGTCCGAAAATCCAAGGCTAACACCCCCTCCAAAAACCAAGTTCAATCATTTTTAGGGGGAAAAGTCTATTACCCATAAATTTGAAGTCTAATACCAACAAAAAGATATTGGATATGAACCAGGTTAGAAATATAAGGCTAATACTCATGTAAAATAGGGCTCTTCGAGTGAGGACCAATTTGTCCGAAAATCAAAGGCTAACACCCCCTCCAAAAACCAAGTTCTATCATTTTGGGGGAAAATGTCTATTACCCATAAATTTGAAGTCTAATACCAACTAAAAGGGCTTGGATATGAACAAGGTTAGAAATATAAGGCTAATACTCATTTAAAATGGGCTCGTCGAGTCAGGACCAATATGTCCGAAAATCCAAGGCTAACACCCCCTCCAAAAACCAAGTTCAATCATTTTTTGGGGGAAAAGTCTATTACCCATAAATTTGAAGTCTAATACCAACAAAAAGATATTGGATATGAACAAGGTTAGAAATATAAGGCTAATACTCATTTAAAATAGGGCTCTTTGAGTGAGGACCAATTTGTCCGAAAATCCAAGGCTAACACCCCCTCCAAAAACCAAGTTCTATCATTTTGGGGGAAAATGTCTATTACCCATAAATTTGAAGTCTAATACCAACTAAAAGGGCTTGGATATGAACAAGGTTAGAAATATAAGGCTAATACTCATTTAAAATAGGGCTCGTCGAGTGAGGACCAATTTGTCCGAAAATCCAAGGCTAACACCCCCTCAAAAAACCAAGTTCAATCATTTTTTGGGGGGAAAAGTCTATTACCCATAAATTTGAAGTCTAATACCAACTAAAAGGGATTGGATATGAACAAGGTTAGAAATATAAGGCTAATACTCATTTAAAATGGGGCTCGTCGAGTCGGGACCAATTTGTCAGAAAATCCAAGGCTAACACCCCCTCCAAAAACCAAGTTCAATAATTTTTGGGGGGAAAAGTCTATTACCCATAAATTTGAAGTCTAATACCAACAAAAAGGGATTGGATATGAACAAGGTTATAAATCTAAGGCTAATACTCATTTAAAATGGGGCTCGTGAAGTCAGGACCAATTTCTCCGAAAATCCAAGGCTAACGCCCCCTCAAAAAACCAAGTTCTATCATTTTGGGGGGAATAGTCTATTACCCATAAATTTGAAGTCTAATACCAACTAAAAGGGCTTGGATATGAACAAGGTTAGAAATATAAAGTTAATACTCATTTAAAATGCGGCTCGTGAAGTCAGGACCAATTTGTCCGAAGATCCAAGGCTAACACCCCCCCAAAAACCAAGTTCAATCATTTTTGGGGGGGAAAAGTCTATAACCCATAAATTTGAAGTCTAATACCAACAAAAAGGGATTGGATATGAACAAGGTTATAAATCTAAGGCTAATACTGATTTAAAATGGGGCTCGTGAAGTCAGGACCAATTTGTCCGAAAATCCAAGGCTAACAACCCCTCCAAAAACCAAGTTCTATCATTTTGAGGGGAAAAGTCTATTACTCATAAATTTGAAGTCTAATACCAACTAAAAGGGATTGGATATGAACAAGGATAGAAATATAAGTCTAATACTCATTTAAAATAGGGCTCGTCGAGTGAGGACCAATTTGTCCGAAAATCCAAGGCTAACACCCCCCTCCAAAAAACCAAGTTCAATCATTTTTTAGGGGGAAAATTCTATTACCCATAAATTTGAAGTCTAATACCAACTAAAAGGGATTGGATATGAACAAGGTTAGAAATATAAGGCTAATACTCATTTAAAATAGGGCTCTTCGAGTGAGGACCAATTTGTCCGAAAATCCAAGGCTAACACCCCTCCAAAAAACCAAGTTCTATCATTTTGGGGGAAAATGTCTATTACCCATAAATTTGAAGTCTAATATCAACTAAAAGGTATTGGATATGAACAAGGTTAGAAATATAAGGCTAATACTCATTTAAAATGGGGCTCGTCGAGTCAGGACCAATTTGTCCGAAAATCCAAGGCTAACACCCCCTCCAAAAACCAAGTTCAATCATTTTTAGGGGGAAAAGTCTATTACCCATAAATTTGAAGTCTAATACCAACAAAAAGATATTGGATATGAACAAGGTTAGAAATATAAGGCTAATACTCATTTAAAATAGGGCTCTTCGAGTGAGGACCAATTTGTCCGAAAATCAAAGGCTAACACCTCCTCCAAAAACCAAGTTCTATCATTTTGGGGGAAAATGTCTATTACCCATAAATTTGAAGTCTAATACCAACTAAAAGGGCTTGGATATGAACAAGGTTAGATATATAAGGCTAATACTCATTTAAAATGGGGCTCGTGAAGTCAGGACCAATTTGTCCGAAAATCCCAGGCTAACACCCCCCCCAAAAACCAAGTTCAATCATTTTTGGGGGAAAAGTCTATTACCCATAAATTTGAAGTCTAATACCAACTAAAAGGGATTGGATATGAACAAGGTTAGAAATGTAAGGCTAATACTCATTTAAAATGGGGCTCGTCGAGTCGGGACCAATTTGTCCAGAAAATCCAAGGCTAACACCCCTCCAAAAACCAAGTTCAATCATTTTTAGGGGGAAAAGTCTATTACCCATAAATTTGAAGTCTAATACCAACTAAAAGGGATTGGATATGAACAAGAATAGAAATATAAGGCTAATACACATTTAAAATGGGGGCTCGTCGAGTCGGGACCAATTTGTCAGAAAATCCAAGGCTAACACCCCCTCCAAAAAACCAAGTTCAATCATTTTTTGGGGGAAAAGTCTATTACCCATAAATTTGAAGTCTAATACCAACTAAAAGGGATTGGATATGAACAAGGTTAGAAATATAAGGCTAATACTCATTTAAATGGGGCTTGTCGAATAAGGATCAATTTTGTCCGAAAATCCAAGGCTAACACCCCCTCCAAAAACAAAGTTCTATCATTTTGGGGGGAAAAGTCTATTACCCATAAATTTGAAGTCTAATACCAACTAAAAGGGATTGGATATGAACAAGGTTAGAAATATAAGGCTAATAGTCATTTAAAATGGGGCTCGTCGAGTCAGGACCAATTTGTCCGAAAATCCAAGGCTAACACCCCCTCCAAAAACCAAGTTCAATAATTTTGGGGGAAAAGTCTATTACCCATAAATTTGAAGTCTAATACCAACAAAAAGGGATTGGATATGAACAAGGTTATAAATCTAAGGCTAATACTCATTTAAAATGGGGCTCGTGAAGTCAGGACCAATTTGTCCGAAAATCCAAGGCTAACAACCCCTCCAAAAACCAAGTTCTATCATTTTGAGGGGAAAAGTCTATTACTCATAAATTTGAAGTTTAATACCAACTAAAAGGGATTGGATATGAACAAGGATAGAAATATAAGTCTAATACTCATTTTAAATAGGGCTCGTCGAGTGAGGACCAATTTGTCCGAAAATCCAAGGCTAACACCCCCTCCAAAAACCAAGTTCAATCATTTTTGGGGGAAAAGTCTATTACCCATAAATTTGAAGTCTATTACCAACAAAAAGGGATTGGATATGAACAAGGTTAGAAATATAAGGCTAATACACATTTAAAATGGGGGCTCGTCGAGTCGGGGACCAATTTGTCCGAAAATCCAAGGCTAACACCCCCTCCAAAAACCAAGTTCAATAATTTTTGGGGGGAAAAGTCTATTACCCATAAATTTGAAGTCTAATACCAACAAAAAGATATTGGATATGAACAAGGTTAGAAATATAAGGCTAATACTCATTTAAAATAGGGCTCTTCGAGTCAGGGACCAATTTGTCCAGAAAATCAAAGGCTAACACCCCTCCAAAAAACCAAGTTCTATCATTTTGGGGGAAAAAGTCTATTACCCATAAATTTGAAGTCTAATACCAACTAAAAGGGCTTGGATATGAACAAGGTTAGATATATAAGGCTAATACTCATTTAAAATGGGGCTCGTGAAGTCAGGACCAATTTGTCCGAAAATCCAAGGCTAACACCCCCCCCAAAAACCAAGTTCAATCATTTTTGGGGGAAAAGTCTATTACCCATAAATTTGAAGTCTAATACCAACTAAAAGGGATTGGATATGAACAAGGTTAGAAATGTAAGGCTAATACTCATTTAAAATGGGGCTCGTCGAGTCAGGACTAATTTGTCCGAAAATCCAAGGCTAACACCCCCTCCAAAAACCAAGTTCAATCATTTTTAGGGGGAAAAGTCTATTACCCATAAATTTGAAGTCTAATACCACCAAAAAGATATTGGATATGAACAAGGTTAGAAATATAAGGCTAATACTCATGTAAAATAGGGCTCTTCGAGTGAGGACCAATTTGTCCGAAAATCAAAGGCTAACACCCCTCCAAAAACCAAGTTCTATCATTTTTGGGGGGAAAATGTCTATTACCCATAAATTTGAAGTCTAATACCAACTAAAAGGGCTTGGATATGAACAAGGTTAGATATATAAGGCTAATACTCATTTAAAATGGGGCTCGTGAAGTCAGGACCAATTTGTCCGAAAATCCAAGGCTAACACCCCCCCCAAAAACCAAGTTCAATCATTTTTGGGGGAAAAGTCTATTACCCATAAATTTAAAGTCTAATACCAACTAAAAGGGATTGGATATGAACAAGGTTAGAAATGTAAGGCTAATACTCATTTAAAATGGGGCTCGTCGAGTCAGGACTAATTTGTCCGAAAATCCAAGGCTAACACCCCCTCCAAAAACCAAGTTCAATCATTTTTAGGGGGAAAAGTCTATTACCCATAAATTTGAAGTCTAATACCAACAAAAAGATATTGGATATGAACAAGGTTAGAAATATAAGGCTAATACTCATGTAAAATAGGGCTCTTCGAGTGAGGACCAATTTGTCCGAAAATCAAAGGCTAACACCCCCTCCAAAAAACCAAGTTCTATCATTTTTGGGGGAAAATGTCTATTACCCATAAATTTGAAGTCTAATACCAACTAAAAGGGCTTGGATATGAACAAGGTTAGAAATATAAGGCTAATACTCATTTAAAATGGGCTCGTCGAGTCAGGACCAATATGTCCGAAAATCCAAGGCTAACACCCCCTCCAAAAACCAAGTTCAATCATTTTTTGGGGGAAAAGTCTATTACCCATAAATTTGAAGTCTAATACCAACAAAAAGATATTGGATATGAACAAGGTTAGAAATATAAGGCTAATACTCATTTAAAATAGGGCTCTTTGAGTGAGGACCAATTTGTCCGAAAATCCTAGGCTAACACCCCCTCCAAAAACCAAGTTCTATCATTTTGGGGGAAAATGTCTATTACCCATAAATTTGAAGTCTAATACCAACTAAAAGGGCTTGGATATGAACAAGGTTAGAAATATAAGGCTAATACTCATTTAAAATAGGGCTCGTCGAGTGAGGACCAATTTGTCCGAAAATCCAAGGCTAACACCCCCTCAAAAAACCAAGTTCAATCATTTTTGGGGGAAAAGTCTATTACCCATAAATTTGAAGTCTAATACCAACTAAAAGGGATTGGATATGAACAAGGTTAGAAATATAAGTCTAATACTCATTTAAAATAGGTCTCTTCGAGTGAGGACCAATTTGTCCGAAAATCCAAGGCTAACACCCCCTCCAAAAACCAAGTTCTATCATTTTGGGGGGAATACTCTATTACCCATAAATTTGAAGTCTAATACCAACTAAAAGGGCTTGGATATGAACAAGGTTAGAAATATAAAGTTAATACTCATTTAAAATGCGGCTCGTGAAGTCAGGACCAATTTGTCCGAAGATCCAAGGCTAACACCCCCCCCCCCAAAAACCAAGTTCTATCATTTTGGGGGGAAAAGTCTATAACCCATAAATTTGAATTCTAATACCAACAAAAAGGGATTGGATATGAACAAGGTTATAAAACTAAGGCTTATACTCATTTAAAATGGGGCTCGTGAATTCAGGACCAATTTGTCCGAAAATCCAAGGCTAACAACCCCTCCAAAAACCAAGTTCTATCATTTTGAGGGGAAAAGTCTATTACTCATAAATTTGAAGTCTAATACCAACTAAAAGGGATTGGATATGAACAAGGTTAGAAATCTAAGACTAATACTTATTTAAAATGGGGCTTGTCGCGTCAGGACCAATTTGTCCGAAAATCCAAGGCTAACACCCCCTCTAAAAACCAAGTTCAATAATTTTTGGGGGAAAAGTCTATTACCCATAAATTTTAAGTCTAATACCAACTAAAAGGGATTGGATTTTAACAAGGTTAGAAATATAAGGCTAATACTCATTTAAATGGGGCTCGTCGAATAAGGATCAATTTGTCCGAAAATCCAAGGCTAACACCCCCTCCAAAAACCAAGTTCTATCATTTTGGGGGGAATAGTCTATTACCCATAAATTTGAAGTCTAATACCAACTAAAAGGGCTTGGATATGAACAAGGTTAGAAATATAAAGTTAATACTCATTTAAAATGCGGCTCGTGAAGTCAGGACCAATTTGTCCGAAGATCCAAGGCTAACACCCCCCCCAAAAACCAAGTTCTATCATTTTGGGGGGAAAAGTCTATAACCCATAAATTTGAAGTCTAATACCAACAAAAAGGGATTGGATATGAACAAGGTTATAAATCTAAGGCTAATACTCATTTAAAATGGGGCTCGTGAAGTCAGGACCAATTTGTCCGAAAATCCAAGGCTCATAACCCCTCCAAAAACCAAGTTCTATCATTTTGAGGGGAAAAGTCTATTACTCATAAATTTGAAGTCTAATACCAACTAAAAGGGATTGGATATGAACAAGGTTAGAAATCTAAGACTAATACTTAT
>JAPFFH010000223.1:0-40346 GCA_029030765.1 Salix suchowensis
CCAACTAAAAGGTATTGGATATGAACAAGGTTAGAAATCTAATGCTAATACTCATTTAAAATGGGGCTCGTCAAGTCAGGACCAATTTGTCTGAAAATCCAAGGCTAACACCCCCTCCAAAAACCAAGTTCTATCATTTTGGGGGAAAAAGTCTATTACCCAGAAATTTGAAGTCTAATACCAACTAAAAGGGATTGGATATGAACAAGAATAGAAATATAAGGCTAATACTCATTTAAATGGGGCTCGTCGAATAAGGATCAATTTGTCCGAAAATCCAAGCCTAACACCCCCTCCAAAAACCAAGTTCTATCATTTTGGGGGGAAAAGTCTATTACCCATAAATTTGAAGTCTAATACCAACTAAAAGGGATTGGATATGAACAAGGTTAGAAATCTAAGGCTAATACTCATTTAAAATGGGGCTCGTCGAGTCAGGACCAATTTGTCCGAAAATCCAAGGCTAACACCCCCTCCAAAAACCAAGTTCTATCATTTTGCGGGGAATAGTGTATTACCCATAAATTTGAAGTCTAATACCAACTATAAGGGATTGGATATGAACAAGGTTAGAAATATAAGGCTAATACTCATTTAAATGGGGCTCGTCGAATAAGGATCAATTTGTCCGAAAATCCAAGGCTAACACCCCCTCTAAAAACCAAGTTCTATCATTTTAGGGGGAAAAGTCTATTACCCATAAATTTGAAGTCTAATACCAACTAAAAGGTATTGGATATGAACAAGGTTAGAAATCTAAGGCTAATACTCATTTATAATAGTACTCGTCGAGTGTGGACCAATTTGTCCGAAAATCCAAGGCTAACACCCCCTCCAAAAACCAAGTTCAATCATTTTTGGGGGAAAAGTCTATTACCCATAAATTTGAAGTCTAATAACAACTAAAAGGGATTGGATATGAACAAGGTTAGAAATATAAGGGTAATACTCATTTAAAATGGGGCTCGTCGAGTCAGGACCAATTTGTCCGAAAATCCAAGGCTAACACCCCCTCCAAAAACAAAGTTCTATCATTTTGAGGGGAAAAGTCTATTACCCATAAATTTGAAGTCTAATACCAACTAAAAGGGATTGGATATGAACAAGGTTAGAAATCTATGGCTAATACTCATTTAAAATGGGGCTCGTGAAGTCAGGACCAATTTGTCCGAAAATCCAAGGCTAACACCCCCTCCAAAAACCAAGTTCTATCATTTTGTGGGGAAAAGTCTATTACCCATAAATTTGAAGTCTAATACCAACTAAAAGGGATTGGATATGAACAAGGTTAGAAATCTAAGTCTAATACTCATTTAAAATGGGGATCGTCGAGTCAGGACCATTTTGTCCGAAAATCCAAGCCTAACACCCCCTCCAAAAACCAAGTTCAATCATTTTTTGGGGGGAAAGTCTATTACCCATAAATTTGAAGTCTAATACCAACAAAAAGGGATTGGATATGAACAAGGTTAAAAATATAAGGGTAATACTCATTTAAAATGGGGCTCGTCGAGTCAGGACCAATTTGTCCGAAAATCCAAGGCTAACACCCCCTCCAAAAACCAAGTTCTATCATTTTGGGGGGAAAAGTCTATTACCCATAAATTTGAAGTCTAATACCAACTAAAAGGGATTGGATATGAACAATTTTAGAAATATAAGGCTAATACTCATTTAAAATAGGGCTCTTCGAGTGAGGACCAATTTGTCCGAAAATCCAAGGCTAACACCCCCTCCAAAAACAAAGTTCTATCATTTTGAGGGGAAAAGTCTATTACCCATAAATTTGAAGTCTAATACCAACTAAAAGGGATTGGATATGAACAAGGTTAGAAATCTATGGCTAATACTCATTTAAAATGGGGCTCGTGAAGTCAGGACCAATTTGTCCGAAAATCCAAGGCTAACACCCCCTCCAGAAACCAAGTTCTATCATTTTGGGGGGGAAAGTCTATTACCCATAAATTTGAAGTCTAATACAAACTAAAAGGGATTGGATATGAACAATTTTAGAAATATAAGGCTAATACTCATTTAAAATAGGGCTCTTCGAGTGAGGACCAATTTGTCCGAAAATCCAAGGCTAACACCCCCTCCAAAAACCAAGATCAATCATTTTTGGGGGAAAAGTCTATTACCCATAAATTTGAAGTCTAATACCAACCAAAAGGGATTGGATATGAACAAGGTTAGAAATCTAAGGCTAATACTCATTTAAAATGGGGCTCGTCAAGTCAGGACCAATTTGTCTGAAAATCCAAGGCTAACACCCCCTCCAAAAACCAAGTTCTATCATTTTTGGGGGAAAAGTCTATTACCCATAAATTTGAAGTCTAATACCAACTAAAAGGGATTGGATATGAACAAGGTTAGAAATCTAAGGCTAATACTCATTTAAAATGGGGCTCGTCGAGTCAGGACCAATTTGTCCGAAAATCCAAGGCTAACACCCCCTCCAAAAACCAAGTTCTATCATTTTGCGGGGAATAGTGTATTACCCATAAATTTGAAGTCTAATACCAACTATAAGGGATTGGATATGAACAAGGTTAGAAATATAAGGCTAATACTCATTTAAATGGGGCTCGTCGAATAAGGATCAATTTGTCCGAAAATCCAAGGCTAACACCCCCTCTAAAAACCAAGTTCTATCATTTTAGGGGGAAAAGTCTATTACCCATAAATTTGAAGTCTAATACCAACTAAAAGGTATTGGATATGAACAAGGTTAGAAATCTAAGGCTAATACTCATTTATAATAGTACTCGTCGAGTGTGGACCAATTTGTCCGAAAATCCAAGGCTAACACCCCCTCCAAAAACCAAGTTCAATCATTTTTGGGGGAAAAGTCTATTACCCATAAATTTGAAGTCTAATAACAACTAAAAGGGATTGGATATGAACAAGGTTAGAAATATAAGGGTAATACTCATTTAAAATGGGGCTCGTCGAGTCAGGACCAATTTGTCCGAAAATCCAAGGCTAACACCCCCTCCAAAAACAAAGTTCTATCATTTTGAGGGGGAAAAGTCTATTACCCATAAATTTGAAGTCTAATACCAACTAAAAGGGATTGGATATGAACAAGGTTAGAAATCTATGGCTAATACTCATTTAAAATGGGGCTCGTGAAGTCAGGACCAATTTGTCCGAAAATCCAAGGCTAACACCCCCTCCAAAAACCAAGTTCTATCATTTTGCGGGGAAAAGTCTATTACCCATAAATTTGAAGTCTAATACCAACTAAAAGGGATTGGATATGAACAAGGTTAGAAATCTAAGTCTAATACTCATTTAAAATGGGGATCGTCGAGTCAGGACCATTTTGTCCGAAAATCCAAGCCTAACACCCCCTCCAAAAACCAAGTTCAATCATTTTTGGGGGGAAAGTCTATTACCCATAAATTTGAAGTCTAATACCAACAAAAAGGGATTGGATATGAACAAGGTTAAAAATATAAGGGTAATACTCATTTAAAATGGGGCTCGTCGAGTCAGGACCAATTTGTCCGAAAATCCAAGGCTAACACCCCCTCCAAAAACCAAGTTCTATCATTTTGGGGGGAAAAGTCTATTACCCATAAATTTGAAGTCTAATACCAACTAAAAGGGATTGGATATGAACAATTTTAGAAATATAAGGCTAATACTCATTTAAAATAGGGCTCTTCGAGTGAGGACCAATTTGTCCGAAAATCCAAGGCTAACACCCCCTCCAAAAACAAAGTTCTATCATTTTGAGGGGAAAAGTCTATTACCCATAAATTTGAAGTCTAATACCAACTAAAAGGGATTGGATATGAACAAGGTTAGAAATCTATGGCTAATACTCATTTAAAATGGGGCTCGTGAAGTCAGGACCAATTTGTCCGAAAATCCAAGGCTAACACCCCCTCCAAAAACCAAGTTCTATCATTTTGGGGGGAAAGTCTATTACCCATAAATTTGAAGTCTAATACAAACTAAAAGGGATTGGATATGAACAATTTTAGAAATATAAGGCTAATACTCATTTAAAATAGGGCTCTTCGAGTGAGGACCAATTTGTCCGAAAATCCAAGGCTAACACCCCCTCCAAAAACCAAGTTCAATCATTTTTGGGGGAAAAGTCTATTACCCATAAATTTGAAGTCTAATACCAACCAAAAGGGATTGGATATGAACAAGGTTAGAAATCTAAGGCTAATACTCATTTAAAATGGGGCTCGTCAAGTCAGGACCAATTTGTCTGAAAATCCAAGGCTAACACCCCCTCCAAAAACCAAGTTCTATCATTTTTGGGGGAAAAGTCTATTACCCATAAATTTGAAGTCTAATACCAACTAAAAGGGATTGGATATGAACAAGGTTAGAAATATAAGGCTAATACTCATTTAAAATGGGGCTCGTCGAGTCAGGACCAATTTGTCCGAAAATCCAAGGCTAACACCCCCTCCAAAAACCAAGTTCTATCATTTTGGGGGGAAAAGTCTATTACCCATAAATTTGAAGTCTAATACCAACTAAAAGGGATTGGATATGAACAAGGTTAGAAATATAAGGCTAATACTCATTTAAAATGGGGCTCATCGAGTCAGGACCAATTTGTCCGAAAATCCAAGGCTAACACCCCCTCCAAAAACCAAGTTCTATCATTTTGCGGGGAATAGTCTATTACCCATAAATTTGAAGTCTAATACCAACTATAAGGGATTGGATATGAACAAGGTTAGAAATATAAGGCTAATACTCATTTAAATGGGGCTCGTCGAATAAGGATCAATTTGTCCGAAAATCCAAGGCTAACACCCCCTCTAAAAACCAAGTTCTATCATTTTGGGTGGAAAAGACTATTACCCATAAATTTGAAGTCTAATACCAACTAAAAGGTATTGGATATGAACAAGGTTAGAAATATAAGGCTAATACTCATTTATAATAGTACTCGTCGAGTGTGGACCAATTTGTCCGAAAATCCAAGGCTAACACCCCCTCCAAAAACCAAGTTCAATCATTTTTGGGGGAAAAGTCTATTACCCATAAATTTGAAGTCTAATACCAACTAAAAGGGATTGGATATGAACAAGGTTAGAAATATAAGGGTAATACTCATTTAAAATGGGGCTCGTCGAGTCAGGACCAATTTGTCCGAAAATCCAAGGCTAACACCCCCTCCAAAAACAAAGTTCTATCATTTTGAGGGGAAACGTCTATTACCCATAAATTTGAAGTCTAATACCAACTAAAAGGGATTGGATATGAACAAGGTTAGAAATATATGGCTATTACTCATTTAAAATGGGGCTCGTGAAGTCAGGACCAATTTGTCTGAAAATCCAAGGCTAACACCCCCTCCAAAAACCAAGTTCTATCATTTTGGGGGGAAAAGTCTATTACCCATAAATTTGAAGTCTAATACCAACTAAAAGGGATTGGATATGAACAATTTTAGAAATATAAGGCTAATACTCATTTAAAATAGGGCTCTTCGAGTGAGGACCAATTTGTCCGAAAATCCAAGGCTAACACCCCCTCCAAAAACCAAGTTCTATCATTTTGGGAGGAAAAGTCTATTACCCATAAATTTGAAGTATAATACCAACAAAAAGGGATTGGATATGAACAATGTTAGAAATCTAAGGCTAATACTCATTTAAAATGGGGCTCGTCGAGTCAGGACCAATTTGTCCGAAAATCCAAGGCTAACACCCCCTCCAAAAACCAAGTTCTATCATTTTGGGGGGAAAAGTCTATTACCCATAAATTTGAAGTCTAATACCAACAAAAAGGGATTGGATATGAACAAGGTTAGAAATCTAAGGCTAATACTCATTTAAAATGGGGCTCGTGAAGTCACGACCAATTTGTCCAAAAATCCAAGGCTAACACCCCCTCCAAAAACCAAGTTCTATCATTTTGAGGGGAAAAGTCTATTACCCATAAATTTGAAGTCTAATACCAACTAAAAGGGATTGGATATGAACAAGGTTAGAAATCTATGGCTAATACGCATTTAAAATAGGGCTCGTGAAGTCAGGACCAATTTGTCCAAAAATCCAAGGCTAACACCCCCTCCAAAAACCAAGTTCTATCATTTTGAGGGGAAAAGTCTATTACCCATAAATTTGAAGTCTAATACCAACTAAAAGGGATTGGATATGAAAAAGGTTAGAAATACAAGTCTAATACTCATTTAAAATGAGGCTCGTCGAGTCAGGACCAATTTGTCCGAAAATCCAAGGCTAACACCCCCTCCAAAAACCAAGTTCTATCATTTTGGGGGGAAAAGTCTATTACCCATAAATTTGAAGTCTAATACCAACTAAAAGGGATTGGATATGAACAAGGATAGAAATATAAGGCTAATACTCATTTAAAATAGGGCTGTTCGAGTGAGGACCAATTTGTCCGAAAATCCAAGGCTAACACCCCCTCCAAAAACCAAGTTCAATCATTTTCGGGGGAAAAGTCTATTACCCATAATTTTGAAATCTAATACCAACTAAAAGGTATTGGATATGAACAAGGTTAGAAATCTAATGCTAATACTCATTTAAAATGGGGCTCGTCAAGTCAGGACCAATTTGTCTGAAAATCCAAGGCTAACACCCCCTCCAAAAACCAAGTTCTATCATTTTGGGGGAAAAAGTCTATTACCCAGAAATTAGAAGTCTAATACCAACAAAAAGGGATTGGATATGTACAAGGTTAGAAATCTAAGGCTAATACTCATTTAAAATGGGGCTCGTCGAGTAAGGACCAATTTGTCCAAAAATCCAAGGCTAACACCCCCTCCAAAAACCAAGTTCTATCATTTTGGGGGGAAAAGTCTATTACCCATAAATTTGAAGTCTAATACCAACTAAAAGGTATTGGATATGAACAAGGTTAGAAATCTAAGGCTAATACTCATTTAAAATGGGGCTCGTCAAGTCAGGACCAATTTGTCCGAAAATCCAAGGCTAACACCCCCTAAAAAACCAAGTTCTATCATTTTGGGGGGAAAAGTCTATTACCCATAAATTTGAAGTCTAATACCAACTAAAAGGGATTGGATATGAACAAGGATAGAAATATAAGGCTAATACTCATTTAAAATAGGGCTCTTCGAGTGAGGACCAATTTGTCCGAAAATCCAAGGCTAACACCCTCTCCAAAAACCAAGTTCAATCATTTTCGGGGAAAAAGTCTATTACCCATAAATTTGAAGTCTAATACCAACAAAAAGGGATTGGATATGAACAAGGTTAGAAATCTAAGGCTAATACTCATTTAAAATGCGGCTCATGAAGTCAGGACCAATTTGTCCGAAAATCCAAGGCTAACACCCCCTCCAAAAACCAAGTTCTATCATTTTGGGAGGAAAAGTCTGTTACCCATAAATTTGAAGTCTAATACCAACAAAAAGGGATTGGATATGAACAAGGTTAGAAATCTAAGGCTAATACTCATTTAAAATGGGGCTCGTGAAGTCACGACCAATTTTTCCAAAAATCCAAGGCTAACACCCCCTCCAAAAACCAAGTTCTATCATTTTGAGGGGAAAAGTCTATTACCCATAAATTTGAAGTCTAATACCAACTAAAAGGGATTGGATATGAACAAGGTTAGAAATCTATGGCTAATACGCATTTAAAATAGGGCTCGTGAAGTCAGGACCAATTTGTCCAAAAATCCAAGGCTAACACCCCCTCTAAAAACCAAGTTATATCATTTTGAGGGGAAAAGTCTATTACCCATAAATTTGAAGTCTAATACCAACTAAAAGGGATTGGATATGAACAAGGTTAGAAATACAAGTCTAATACTCATTTAAAATGAGGCTCGTCGAGTCAGGACCAATTTGTCCGAAAATCCAAGCCTAACACCCCCTCCAAAAACCAAGTTTAATCATTTTTGGGGGAAAAGTCTATTACCCATAAATTTTAAGTCTAATACCAACTAAAAGGGATTGGATATTAACAAGGTTAGAAATATAAGGCTAATACTCATTTAAATGGGGCTTGTCGAATAAGGATCAATTTGTCCGAAAATCCAAGGCTAACACCCCCTCCAAAAACCAAGTTCTATCATTTTGGGGGGAAAAGTCTATTACCCATAAATTTGAAGTCTAATACAAACTAAAAGGGATTGGATATGAACAAGGTTAGAAATATAAGGCTAATACTCATTTAAAATAGGGCTCTTCGAGTGAGGACCAATTTGTCCGAAAATCCAAGGCTAACACCCCCTCCAAAACCCAAGTTCAATCATTTTCGGGGGAAAAGTCTATTACCCATAAATTTGAAGTCTAATACCAACTAAAAGGTATTGGATATGAACAAGGTTAGAAATCTAAGGCTAATACTCATTTAAAATGGGGCTCGTGAAGTCAGGACCAATTTGTCCGAAAATCCAAGGCTAACACCCCCTCCAAAAACCAAGTTCTATCATTTTGGGGGGAAAGTCTATTACCCATAAATTTGAAGTCTAATACCAACAAAAAGGGATTGGATATGAACAAGGTTAGAAATCTAAGGCTAATACTCATTTAAAATGGGGCTCGTCGAGTCAGGACCAATTTGTCCGAAAATCCAAGGCTAACACCCCCTCCAAAAACCAAGTTCTATCATTTTGGGGGGGAAAGTCTATTACCCATAAATTTGAAGTCTAATACCAACAAAAAGGGATTGGATATGAACAAGGTTAGAAACTTAAGGCTAATACTCATTTAAAATGCGGCTCGTGAAGTCAGGACCAATTTGTCTGAAAATCTAAGGCTAACACCTCCTCCAAAAACCAAGTTCTATCATTTTGAGGGGAAAAGTCTATTACCCATAAATTTGAAGTCTAATACCAACTAAAAGGGATTGGATATGAACAAGGTTAGAAATCTATGGCTAATACGCATTTAAAATGGGGCTCGTGAAGTCAGGACCAATTTGTCCGAAAATCCAAGGCTAACACCCCCTCCAAAAACCAAGTTCTATCATTTTGAGGGGAAAAGTCTATTACCCATAAATTTGAAGTCTAATACCAACTAAAAGGGATTGGATATGAACAAGGTTAGAAATCTAAGTCTAATACTCATTTAAAATGGGGCTCGTCGAGTCAGGACCAATTTGTCCGAAAATCCAAGCCTAACACCCCCTCCAAAAACCAAGTTCAATCATTTTTGGGGGAAAAGTCTATTACCCATAAATTTGAAGTCTAATACCAACTAAAAGGGATTGGATATGAACAAGGTTAGAAATATAAGGCTAATACTCATTTAAAATAGGGCTCTTCGAGTGAGGACCAATTTGTCCGAAAATCCAAGGCTAACACCCCCTCCAAAAACCAAGTTCAATCATTTTCTGGGGAAAAGTCTATTACCCATAATTTTGAAGTCTAATACCAACTAAAAGGTATTGGATATGAAAAACGTTAGAAAGCTAAGGCTAATACTCATTTAAAATGGGGCTCGTCAAGTCAGGACCAATTTGTCTGAAAATCCAAGGCTAACACCCCCTCCAAAAAGCAAGTTCTATCATTTTGGAGGAAAAAGTCTATTACCCATAAATTTGATGTCTAATACCAACTAAAAGGTATTGGATATGAACAAGGTTAGAAATCTAAGGCTAATACTCATTTAAAATGGGGCTCGTGAAGTCAGGACCAATTTGTCCGAAAATCCAAGGCTAACACCCCCTCCAAAAACCAAGTTCTATCATTTCGGGAGGAAAAGTCTATTACCTATAAATTTGAAGTCTAATACCAACTAAGAGGGATTGGATATGAACAAGGTTAGAAATCTAAGGCTAATACTCATTTAAAATAGGGCTCGTCGAGTCAGGACCAATTTGTCCGAAAATCCAAGCCTAACACCCCCTCCAAAAACCAAGTTCAATCATTTTTGGGGGAAAAGTCTATTACCCATAAATTTGAAGTCTAATACCAACTAAAAGGGATTGGATATGAACAAGGTTAGAAATATAAGGCTAATACTCATTTAAAATACGGGCTCTTCGAGTGAGGACCAATTTGTCCGAAAATCCAAGGCTAACACCCCCTCCAAAAACCAAGTTCAATCATTTTTCTGGGGGAAAAGTCTATTACCCATAATTTTGAAGTCTAATACCAACTAAAAGGTATTGGATATGAACAAGGTTAGAAATCTAAGGGTAATACTCATTTAAAATGGGGCTCGTCAAGTCAGGACCAATTTGTCTGAAAATCCAAGCCTAACACCCCCTCCAAAAAGCAAGTTCTATCATTTTGGGGGGAAAAGTCTATTACCCATAAATTTGAAGTCTAATACCAACTAAAAGGTATTGGATATGAACAAGGTTAGAAATCTAAGGCTAATACTCATTTAAAATGGGGCTCGTGAAGTCAGGACCAATTTGTCTGAAAATCCAAGGCTAACACCCCCTCCAAAAACCAAGTTCTATCATTTCGGGAGGAAAAGTCTATTACCCATAAATTTGAAGTCTAATACCAACTAAGAGGGATTGGATATGAACAAGGTTAGAAATCTAAGGCTAATACTCATTTAAAATAGGGCTCGTCGAGTCAGGACCAATTTGTCCGAAAATCCAAGCCTAACACCCCCTCCAAAAACCAAGTTCAATCATTTTTGGGGGAAAAGTCTATTACCCATAAATTTGAAGTCTAATACCAACTAAAAGGGATTGGATATGAACAAGGTTAGAAATATAAGGCTAATACTCATTTAAAATACGGCTCTTCGAGTGAGGACCAATTTGTCCGAAAATCCAAGGCTAACACCCCCTCCAAAAACCAAGTTCAATCATTTTCTGGGGAAAAGTCTATTACCCATAATTTTGAAGTCTAATACCAACTAAAAGGTATTGGATATGAACAAGGTTAGAAATCTAAGGGTAATACTCATTTAAAATGGGGCTCGTCAAGTCAGGACCAATTTGTCTGAAAATCCAAGCCTAACACCCCCTCCAAAAAGCAAGTTCTATCATTTTGGGGGGAAAAGTCTATTACCCATAAATTTGAAGTCTAATACCAACTAAAAGGTATTGGATATGAACAAGGTTAGAAATCTAAGGCTAATACTCATTTAAAATGGGGCTCGTGAAGTCGGGGACCAATTTGTCCGAAAAATCCAAGGCTAACACCCCCTCCAAAAACCAAGTTCTATCATTTTCGGGAGGAAAAGTCTATTACCCATAAATTTGAAGTCTAATACCAACTAAGAGGGATTGGATATGAACAAGGTTAGAAATCTAAGGCTAATACTCATTTAAAATAGGGCTCGTCGAGTCAGGACCAATTTGTCCGAAAATCCAAGGCTAACACCCCCTCCAAAAACCAAGTTCTATCATTTTGGGCGGAAAAGTCTATTACCCATAAATTTGAAGTCTAATACCAACAAAAAGGGATTGGATATGAAAAAGGTTAGAAATCTAAGGCTAATACTCATTTAAAATGGGGCTCGTCAAGTCAGGACCAATTTGTCCGAAAATCCAAGGCCAACACCTCTTCCAAAAACCAAGTTCTATCATTTCGGGGGGAAAAGTCTATTACCCATAAATTTGAAGTCTAATACCAACAAAAAGGGATTGGATATGAACAAGGTTAGAAATCTAAGGCTAATACTCATTTAAAATGGGGCTCGTGAAGTCAGGACCAATTTGTCCGAAAATCCAAGGCTAACACCCCCTCCAAAAACCAAGTTCTATCATTTTGGGGGAAAAAGTCTATTACCCATAAATTTGAAGTCTAATACCAACAAAAAGGGATTGGATATGAACAAGGTTAGAAATCTAAGGCTAATACTCATTTAAAATGGGGCTCGTCGAGTCAGGACCAATTTGTCCGAAAATCCAAGGCTAACACCCCCTCCAAAAACCAAGTTCTATCATTTTGAGGGGGAAAGTCTATTACCCATAAATTTGAAGTCTAATACCAACAAAAAGGGATTGGATATGAACAAGGTTAGAAATCTAAGGCTAATACTCATTTAAAATGCGGCTCGTGAAGTCACGACCAATTTGTCCGAAAATCCAAGGCTAACACCTCCTCGAAAAACAAAGTTCTATCATTTTGAGGGGAAAAGTCTATTACCCATAAATTTGAAGTCTAATACCAACTAAAAGGGATTGGATATGAACAAGGTTAGAAATCTATGGCTAATAAGCATTTAAAATAGTGCTCGTGAAGTCAGGACCAATTTGTCCGAAAATCCAAGGCTAACACCCCCTCCAAAAACCAAGTTCTATCATTTTGAGGGGAAAAGTCTATTACCCAGAAATTTGAAGTCTAATACCAACCAAAAGGTATTGAATATGAACAAGGTTAGAAATCTAAGTCTAATACTCATTTAAAATGGGGCTCGTCGAGTCAGGACCAATTGGTCCGAAAATCCAAGGCTAACACCCCCTCCAAAAACCACGTTCTATCATTTTGGGGGGAAAAGTCTATTACCTATAAATTTGAAGTCTAATACCAACTAAAAGGGATTGGATATGAACAAGGTTAGAAATATAAGGCTAATACTCATTTAAAATAGGGCTCGTCGAGTGAGGACCAATTTCTCCGAAAATCCAAGGCTAACACCCCCTCCAAAAACCACGTTCTATCATTTTGGGGGGAAAAGTCTATTACCTATAAATTTGAAGTGTAATACCAACTAAAAGGGATTGGATATGAACAAGGTTAGAAATATAAGGCTAATACTCATTTAAAATAGGGCTCGTCGAGTGAGGACCAATTTGTCCAGAAAATCCAAGGCTAACACCCCCTCCAAAAAACCAAGTTCTATCATTTTGGACGGAAAAGTCTATTACCCATAAATTTGAAGTCTAATACCAACTAAAAGGGATTGGATATGAATAAGGTTAGAAATATAAGGCTAATACTCATTTAAAATAGGGGCTCGTCGAGTGAGGACCAATTTGTCCGAAAATCCAAAGCTAACACCCCCTCCAAAAACCAAGTTCAATCATTTTTTGGGGGAAAAGTCTATTACCCATAAATTTGAAGTCTAATACCAACTAATAGGTATTGGATATGAACAAGGTTAGAAATCTAAGGCTAATACTCATTTAAAATGGGGCTCGTCAAGTCAGGACCAATTTGTCTGAAAATCCAAGGCTAATACCCCCTCCAAAAACCAAGTTCTATCATTTTGGGGGGGAAAGTCTATTACCCATAAATTTGAAGTCTAATACCAACAAAAAGGGATTGGATATGAACAAGGTTAGAAATCTAAGGCTAATACTCATTTAAAATGGGGCTCGTCGAGTCGGGACCAATTTGTCCAGAAAATCCAAGGCTAACACCCCCTCCAAAAACCAAGTTCTATCATTTTGGGGGGGAAAGTCTATTACCCATAAATTTGAAGTCTAATACCAACAAAAAGGGATTGGATATGAACAAGGTTAGAAATCTAAGGCTAATACTCATTTAAAATGCGGCTCGTGAAGTCACGACCAATTTGTCCGAAAATCCAAGGCTAACACCCCCTCCAAAAACCAAGTTCTATCATTTTGAGGGGAAAAGTCTATTACCAATAAATTTGAAGTCTAATACCAACTAAAAGGGATTGGATATGAACAAGGTTAGAAATCTATGGCTAATACGCATTTAAAATGGTGCTCGTGAAGTCAGGACCAATTTGTCCGAAAATCCAAGGCTAACACCCCCTCCAAAAACCAAGTTCTATCATTTTGAGGGGAAAAGTCTATTACCCAGAAATTTGAAGTCTAATACCAACCAAAAGGGATTGAATATGAACAAGGTTAGAAATCTAAGTCTAATACTCATTTAAAATGGGGCTCGTCGAGTCAGGACCAATTGGTCCGAAAATCCAAGGCTAACACCCCCTCCAAAAACCACGTTCTATCATTTTGGGGGGAAAAGTCTATTACCTATAAATTTGAACTCTAATACCAACTAAAAGGGATTGGATATGAACAAGGTTAGAAATATAAGGCTAATACTCATTTAAAATAGGGCTCTTCGAGTGAGGACCAATTTGTCCGAAAATCCAAGGCTAACACCCCCTCCAAAAACCAAGTTCAATCATTTCGTGGGAAAAGTCTATTACCCATAAATTTGAAGTCTAATACCAACTAAAAGGTATTGGATATGAAAAAGGTTAGAAATCTAAGGCTATTACTCATTTAAAATGGGGCTCGTCAAGTCAGGACCAATTTGTTTGAAAATCCAAGGCTAACACCCCCACCAAAAACCAAGTTCTATCATTTTGGGGGAAAAAGTCTATTACCCATAAATTTGAAGTCTAATACCAACTAAAAGGGATTGGATTTGAACCAGGTTAGAAATATAAGGCTAATACTCATTTAATTGGGGCTCGTTGAATAAGGATCAATTTGTCCGAAAATCCAAGGCTAACACCCCCTCCGAAAACCACGTTCTATCATTTCGGGGGGAAAAGTCTATTACCTATAAATTTGAAGTCTAATACCAACTAAAATGGGTTGGATATGAACAAGGTTAGAAATATAAGGCTAATACTCATTTAAAATAGGACACGTCGAGTGAGGACCAATTTGTCCGAAAATCCAAGGCTAACACCCCCTCCAAAAACCAAGTTCAATTATTTTTGGGGGAAAAGTCTATTACCCATAAATTTGAAGTCTAATACCAACTAATAGGTATTGTATATGAACAAGGTTAGAAATCTAAGGCTAATACTCATTTAAAATAGGCCTCGTCAAGTCAGGACCAATTTGTCTGAAAATCCAAGGCTAACACCCCCTCCAATAACCAAGTTCTATCATTTTGGGGGAAAATGTCTATTACCCATAAATTTAAAGACTAATACCAACTAAAAGGGATTAGATATGAACAAGGTTAGAAATATAAGGCTAATACTCAATTAAAATGGGGCTCGTCGAGTCAGGACCAATTTGTTTGAAAATCCAAGGCTAACACCCCCTCCAAAAACCAAGTTCTATCATTTTGGGGGGAAAAGTCTATTACCCATAAATTTGAAGTCTAATACCAACTAAAAGGGATTGGATATGAACAAGGTTAGAAATCTAAGGCTAATACTCATTTAAAATGTGGCTCGTGAAGTCAGGACCAATTTGTCCGAAAATCCAAGCCTAACACCCCCTCCAAAAACCAAGTTCAATCATTTTTGGGGGAAAAGTCTATTACCCATAAATTTGAAGTCTAATACCAACTAAAAGGGATTGGATATTAACAAGGTTAGAAATATAAGGCTAATACTCATTTAAATGGGGCTTGTCGAATAAGGATCAATTTGTCCGAAAATCCAAGACTAACACCCCCTCCAAAAACCAAGTTCTATCATTTTGGGGGGAAAAGTCTATTACCCATAAATTTGAAGTCTAATACCAACTAAAAGGGATTGGATATGAACAAGGTTAGAAATATAAGGCTAATACTCATTTAAAATAGGGCTCTTCGAGTGAGGACCAATTTGTCCGAAAATCCAAGGCTAACACCCCCTCCAAAAACCAAGTTCAATCATTTTTGGGGGAAAAGTCTATTACCCATAAATTTGAAGTCTAATACCAACTAAAAGGTATTGGATATGAACAAGGTTAGAAATCTAAGGCTAATACTCATTTAAAATGGGGCTCGTCAAGTCAGGACCAATTTGTCTGAAAATCCAAGGCTAACACCCCCTCCAAAAACCAAGTTCTATCATTTTGGGGGAAAAAGTCTATTACCCATAAATTTGAAGACTAATACCAACTAAAAGGGATTGGATATGAACAAGGTTAGAAATATAAGGCTAATACTCATTTAAAATAGGGCTCGTCAAGTCAGGACCAATTTGTCTTAAAATCCAAGGCTAACACCCCCTCCAAAAACCAAGTTCTATCATTTTGGGGGAAAAAGTCTATTACCCAGAAATTTGAAGTCTAATACCAACTAAAAGGGATTGGATATGAACAAGGTTAGAAATATAAGGCTAATACTCATTTAAAATAGGGCTCGTCGAGTGAGGACCAATTTGTCCGAAAATCCAAGGCTAACACCCCCTCCAAAAACCAAGTTCTATCATTTTGGGCGGAAAAGTCTATTACCCATAAATTTGAAGTCTAATACCAACTAAAAGGGATTGGATATGAACAAGGTTAGAAATATAAGGCTAATACTCATTTAAAATAGGGCTCGTCGAGTGAGGACCAATTTGTCCGAAAATCCAAAGCTAACACCCCCTCCAAAAACCAAGTTCAATCATTTTTGGGGGAAAAGTCTATTACCCATAAATTTGAAGTCTAATACCAACTAATAGGCATTGGATATGAACAAGGTTATAAATCTAAGGCTAATACTCATTTAAAATGGGGCTCGTCAAGTCAGGACCAATTTGTCTGAAAATCCAAGGCTAAAACCCCCTCCAAAAACCAAGTTCTATCATTTTGGGGGGGAAAGTCTATTACCCAGAAATTTGGAGTCTAATACCAACAAAAAGGGATTGGATATGAACAAGGTTAGAAATCTAAGGCTAATACTCATTTAAAATGGGGCTCGTGAAGTCACGACCAATTTGTCCAAAAATCCAAGGCTAACACCCCCTCCAAAAACCAAGTTCTATCATTTTGAGGGGAAAAGTCTATTACCCATAAATTTGAAGTCTAATACCAACTAAAAGGGATTGGATATGAACAAGGTTAGAAATCTATGGCTAATACGCATTTAAAATAGGGCTCGTGAAGTCAGGACCAATTTGTCCAAAAATCCAAGGCTAACACCCCCTCCAAAAACCAAGTTCTATCATTTTGGGGGGAAAAGACTATTACCCATAAATTTGAAGTCTAATACCAACTAAAAGGTATTGGATATGAACAAGGTTAGAAATATAAGGCTAATACTCATTTATAATAGTACTCGTCGAGTGTGGACCAATTTGTCCGAAAATCCAACGCTAACACCCCCTCCAAAAACCAAGTTCTATCATTTTGAGGGGAAAAGTCTATTACCCATAAATTTGAAGTCTAATACCAACTAAAAGGGATTGGATATGAACAAGGTTAGAAATCTAAGGCTAATACTCATTTAAAATGGGGTTCGTGAAGTCAGGCCCAATTTTTCCGAAAATCCAAGCCTAACACCCCCTCCAAAAACCAAGTTCAATCATTTTTGGGGGAAAAGTCTATTACCCATAAATTTGAAGTCTAATACCAACAAAAAGGGATTGGATATGAACATGTTTAGAAATCTAAGGCTAATACTCATTTAAAATGGGGCTCGTCCAGTCAGGACCAATTTGTCTGAAAATCCAAGGCTAACACCCCCTCCAAAAACCAAGTTCTATCATTTTGGGGGGAAAAGTCTATTACCCATAAATTTGAAGTCTAATACCAACTAAAAGGGATTGGATATGAACAAGGTTAGAAATATAAGGCTAATACTCATTTAAAATGGGGCTCGTGAAGTCAGGACCAATTTGTCCGAAAATCCCAGGCTAACACCCCCTCCAAAAATCTAAGGCTAATACTCATTTAAAACGGGGCTCATGAAGTCAGGACCAATTTGTCCGAAAATCCAAGGCTAACACCCCTTCCAAAAACCAAGTTCTATCATTTCGGGAGGAAAAGTCTATTACCCATAAATTTGAAGTCTAATACCAACTAAGAGGGATTGGATATGAACAAGGTTAGAAATCTAAGGCTAATACTCATTTAAAAATAGGGGCTCGTCGAGTCGGGACCAATTTGTCCGCAAATCCAAGGCTAACACCCCCTCCAAAAACCAAGTTCTATCATTTTGGGCGGAAAAGTCTATTACCCAGAAATTTGAAGTCTAATACCAACAAAAAGGGATTGGATATGAACAAGGTTAGAAATCTAAGGCTAATACTCATTTAAAATGGGGCTTGTCAAGTCAGGACCAATTTGTCCGAAAATCCAAGGCTAATACCTCCTCCAAAAACCAAGTTCTATCTTTTTTGGGGGAAAAGTCTATTACCCATAAATTTGAAGTCTAATACCAACAAAAAGGGATTGGATATGAACAAGGTTAGAAATATAAGGCTAATACTCATTTAAAATGGGGCTCGTCGAGTCAGGACCAATTTGTCCGAAAATCCAAGGCTAACACCCCCTCCAAAAACCAAGTTCTATCATTTCGGGAGGAAAAGTCCATTACCCATAAATTTGAAGTCTAATACCAACAAAAAGGGATTGGATATGAACAAGGTTAGAAATCTAAGGCTAATACTCATTTAAAATGCGGCTCGTGAAGTCACGACCAATTTGTCCGAAAATCCAAGGCTAACACCCCCTCCAAAAACCAAGTTCTATCATTTTGAGGGGAAAAGTCTATTACCCATAAATTTGAAGTCTAATACCAACTAAAAGGGATTGGATATGAACAAGGTTAGAAATCTATGGCTAATACGCATTTAAAATGGGGCTCGAGAAGTCAGGACCAATTTCTCCGAAAATCCAAGGCTAACACCCCCTCCAAAAACCAAGTTCAATCATTTTTGGGGGAAAAGTCTATTACCCATAAATTTGAAGTCTAATACCAACTAAAAGGGATTGGATATTAACAAGGTTAGATATATAAGGCTAATATTCATTTAAATGGGGCTTGTCGAATAAGGATCAATTTGTCCGAAAATCGAAGGCTAACACCCCCACCAAAAACCAAGTTCTATCATTTTGGGGCGAAAAGTCTATTACCCATAAATTTGAAGTCTAATACCAAATAAAGGGATTGGATTTGAACAAGGCTAGAAATATAAGGCTAATACTCATTTAAATGGGGATCGTCGAATAAGGATCAATTTGTCCGAAAATCCAAGGCTAACACCCCCTCCAAAAACCACGTTCTATCATTTTGGGGGGAAAAGTCTATTACCTATAAATTTGAAGTCTAATACCAACTAAAAGGGATTGGATATGAACAAGGTTAGAAATATAAGGCTAATACTCATTTAAAATAGGGCTCGTCGAGTGAGGACCAATTTGTCCGAAAAATCCAAGGCTAACACCCCCTCCAAAAACCAAGTTCAATCATTTTTGGGGGAAAAGTCTATTACCCATAAATTTGAAGTCTAATACCATCTAATAGGTATTGGATATGAACAAGGTTGGAAATCTAAGTCTAATACTCATTTAAAATGGGGCTCGTCAAGTCAGGACCAATTTGTCTGAAAATCCAAGGCTAACACCCCCTCCAAAAACCAAGTTCTATCATTTTGGGGGAAAATGTCTATTACCCATAAATTTGAAGACTAATACCAACTAAAAGGGATTGGATATGAACAAGGTTAGAAATCTAAGGCTAATACTCAATTAAAATGGGGCTCGTGAAGTCAGGACCAATTTGTCCGAAAATCTAAGGCTAACACCCCCTCCAAAAACCAAGTTCTATCATTTTGGGGGGAAAAGTCTATTACCCATAAATTTGAAGTCTAATACCAACTAAAAGGGATTGGATATGAACAAGGATAGAAATCTAAGGCTAATACTCATTTAAAATGGGGATCGTCGAGTCAGGACCAATTTGTCCGCAAATCCAAGGCTAACACCCCCTCCAAAAACCAAGTTCTATCATTTTGGGAGGAAAAGTCTATTACCCATAAATTTGAAGTCTAATACCAACTAAAAGGGATTGGATATGAACAAGTTTAGAAATCTAAGGCTAATATTCATTTAAAATGGGGCTCGTCGAGTCAGGACCAATTTGTCCGAAAATCCAAGGGTAACACCCCCTCCAAAAACCAAGTTCTATCATTTTGGGGGGAAAAGTCTATTACCTATAAATTTGAAGTCTAATACCAACTAAAAGGGATTGGATATGAACAAGGTTAGAAATATAAGGCTAATACTCATTTAAAATAGGGCTCGTCAAGTGAGGACCAATTTGTCCGAAAATCCAAGGCTAACACCCCCTCCAAAAACCAAGTTCAATCATTTTTGGGGGAAAAGTCTATTACCCATAAATTTGAAGTCTAAAACCAACTAATAGGTATTGGATATGAACAAGGTTAGAAATCTAAGGCTAATACTCATTTAAAATGGGGCTCGTCAAGTCAGGACCAATTTGTCTGAAAATCCAAGGCTAACACCCCCTCCAAAAACCAAGTTCTATCATTTTGGGGGAAAATGTCTATTACCCATAAATTTGAAGTCTAATACCAACTAAAAGGTATTGGCTATGAACAAGGTTAGAAATATAAGGCTAATACTCAATTAAAATGGGGCACGTGAAGTCAGGACCAATTTGTCCGAAAATCCAAGGCTAACACCCCCTCGAAAAACCAAGTTCCATCATTTTGGGGGGAAAAGTCTATTACCCATAAATTTGAAGTCTAATACCAACTAAAAGGGATTGGATATGAACAAGGTTAGAAATATAAGGCTAATACTCATTTAAATGGGGCTTGTCGAATAAGGATCAATTTGTCCGAAAATCCAAGCCTAACACCCCCTCCAAAAACCAAGTTTTATCATTTTTGGGGGAAAAGTCTATTACCCATAAAGTTGTATTCTAATACCAACTAAAAGGGATTGGATATGAACAAGGTTAGAAATATAAGGCTAATACTCATTTAAAATGGGGCTTGTCGAGTCAGGACCAATTTGTCCGAAAATCCAAGGCTAACACCCCCTCCAAAAACCAAGTTCAATCATTTTTGGGGGAAAATGTCTATTACCCATAAATTTGAAGTCTAATACCAACTAAAAGGTATTGGATATGAACAAGGTTAGAAATCTAAGGCTAATAGTCATTTAAAATGGGGCTCGTCAAGTCAAGACCAATTTGTCTGAAAATCCAAGGCTAACACCCCCTCCAAAAACCAAGTTCTATCATTTTGGGGGAAAATGTCTATTACCCATAAATTTGAAGACTAATACCAACTAAAAGGGATTGGATATGAACAAGGTTAGAAATTTAAGGCTAATACTCAATTAAAATGGGGTTCGTGAAGTCAGGACCAATTTGTCCGAAAATCCAAGGCTAACACCCCCTCCAAAAACCAAGTTCAATCATTTTTGGGGGAAAAGTCTATTACCCATAAATTTGAAGTCTAATACCAACTAAAAGGGATTGGATATGAACAAGGTTAGAAATATAATGCTAATACTCATTTAAATGAGGCTCGTCGAATAAGGATCAATTTTCCGAAAATCCAAGGCTAACACCCCCTCCAAAAACCAAGTTCTATCATTTTGGGGGAAAAAGTCTATTACCCATAAATTTGAAGTTTAATACCATCTAAAAGGTATTGTATATGAACTAGGTTAGAAATCTAAGGCTAATACTCATTTAAAATGGGGCTTGTCAAGTCAGGACCAATTTGTCTGAAAATCCAAGGCTAACACCCCCTCCATTAACCAAGTTCTATCATTTTGGGGGAAAATGTCTATTACCCATAAATTTGAAGTCTAATACCAACTAAAAGGTATTGGATATGAACAAGGTTAGAAATCTAAGGCTAATACTCATTTAAAATGGGGGCTCGTCGAGTCGGGACCAATTTGTCAGAAAATCCAAGGCTAACACCCCCTCCAAAAACCAAGTTCTATCATTTTGGGGGGAAATGTCTATTACCCATAAATTGGAAGTCTAATACAACCTAAAAGGGATTGGATATGAACAAGGTTAGAAATATATGGCTAATACTCATTTAAAATAGAGCTCGTTGAGTGAGGACCAATTTGTCCGAAAATCCAAGGCTAACACCCCCTCCAAAAACCAAGTTCAATCATTTTTGGGGGAAAATGTCTATTACCCATAAATTTGAAGTCTAATACCAACTAAAAGGTATTGGATATGAACAAGGTTAGAAATCTAAGGCTAATAGTCATTTAAAATGGGGCTCGTCGAGTCAGGACCAATTTGTCCGAAAATCCAAGGCTAACACCCCCTCCAAAAACCAAGTTCTATCATTTTGGGGGGAAATGTCTATTACCCATAAATTGGAAGTCTAATACAACCTAAAAGGGATTGGATATGAACAAGGTTAGAAATATATGGCTAATACTCATTTAAAATAGAGCTCGTTGAGTGAGGACCAATTTGTCCGAAAATCCAAGGCTAACACCCCCTCCAAAAACCAAGTTCAATCATTTTTGGGGGAAAATGTCTATTACCCATAAATTTGAAGTCTAATACCAACTAAAAGGTATTGGATATGAACAAGGTTAGAAATCTAAGGCTAATAGTCATTTAAAATGGGGCTCGTCAAGTCAGGACCAATTTGTCCGAAAATCCAAGGCTAACACCCCCTCCAAAAAACCAAGTTCAATCATTTTTTGGGGGAAAAGTCTATTACCCATAAATTTGAAGTCTAATACCAACTAAAAGGGATTGGATATGAACAAGGTTAGAAATATAATGCTAATACTCATTTAAATGAGGCTCGTCGAATAAGGATCAATTTTCCGAAAATCCAAGGCTAACACCCCCTCCAAAAACCAAGTTCTATCATTTTGGGGGAAAAAGTCTATTACCCATAAATTTGAAGTTTAATACCATCTAAAAGGTATTGTATATGAACTAGGTTAGAAATCTAAGGCTAATACTCATTTAAAATGGGGCTTGTCAAGTCGGGGACCAATTTGTCCGAAAATCCAAGGCTAACACCCCCTCCATTAACCAAGTTCTATCATTTTGGGGGAAAATGTCTATTACCCATAAATTTGAAGTCTAATACCAACTAAAAGGTATTGGATATGAACAAGGTTAGAAATCTAAGGCTAATACTCATTTAAAATGGGGCTCGTCGAGTCAGGACCAATTTGTCCGAAAATCCAAGGCTAACACCCCCTCCAAAAACCAAGTTCTATCATTTTGGGGGGAAATGTCTATTACCCATAAATTGGAAGTCTAATACAACCTAAAAGGGATTGGATATGAACAAGGTTAGAAATATATGGCTAATACTCATTTAAAATAGAGCTCGTTGAGTGAGGACCAATTTGTCCGAAAATCCAAGGCTAACACCCCCTCCAAAAACCAAGTTCAATCATTTTTGGGGGAAAATGTCTATTACCCATAAATTTGAAGTCTAATACCAACTAAAAGGTATTGGATATGAACAAGGTTAGAAATCTAAGGCTAATAGTCATTTAAAATGGGACTCGTCGAGTCAGGACCAATTTGTCCGAAAATCCAAGGCTAACACCCCCTCCAAAAACCAAGTTCTATCATTTTGGGGGGAAATGTCTATTACCCATAAATTGGAAGTCTAATACAACCTAAAAGGGATTGGATATGAACAAGGTTAGAAATATATGGCTAATACTCATTTAAAATAGAGCTCGTTGAGTGAGGACCAATTTGTCCGAAAATCCAAGGCTAACACCCCCTCCAAAAACCAAGTTCAATCATTTTTTGGGGGGAAAATGTCTATTACCCATAAATTTGAAGTCTAATACCAACTAAAAGGTATTGGATATGAACAAGGTTAGAAATCTAAGGCTAATAGTCATTTAAAATGGGGCTCGTCAAGTCAGGGACCAATTTGTCAGAAAATCCAAGGCTAACACCCCCTCCAAAAAACCAAGTTCAATCATTTTTTGGGGGGAAAAGTCTATTACCCATAAATTTGAAGTCTAATACCAACTAAAAGGGATTGGATATGAACAAGGTTAGAAATATAATGCTAATACTCATTTAAATGAGGCTCGTCGAATAAGGATCAATTTTTCCGAAAATCCAAGGCTAACACCCCCTCCAAAAACCAAGTTCTATCATTTTTGGGGGGAAAAAGTCTATTACCCAGAAATTTGAAGTTTAATACCATCTAAAAGGTATTGTATATGAACTAGGTTAGAAATCTAAGGCTAATACTCATTTAAAATGGGGGCTTGTCAAGTCGGGACCAATTTGTCCGAAAATCCAAGGCTAACACCCCCTCCAATAACCAAGTTCTATCATTTTTGGGGGAAAATGTCTATTACCCATAAATTTGAAGTCTAATACCAACTAAAAGGTATTGGATATGAACAAGGTTAGAAATCTAAGGCTAATACTCATTTAAAATGGGGCTCGTCGAGTCGGGACCAATTTGTCCAGAAAATCCAAGGCTAACACCCCCTCCAAAAACCAAGTTCTATCATTTTTGGGGGGAAAAGTCTATTACCCATAAATTTGAAGTCTAATACCAACTAAAAGGGATTGGATATGAACAAGGTTAGAAATAGAATGCTAATACTCATTTAAATTAGGCTCGTCGAATAAGGATCAATTTGTCCGAAAATCCAAGGCTAACACCCCCTCCAAAAACCAAGTTCAATCATTTTTGGGGGAAAATGTCTATTACCCATAAATTTGAAGTCTAATACCAACTAAAAGGTATTGGATATGAACAAGGTTAGAAATCTAAGGCTAATAGTCATTTAAAATGGGGACTCGTCGAGTCGGGACCAATTTGTCCCAGAAAATCCAAGGCTAACACCCCCTCCAAAAAACCAAGTTCTATCATTTTGGGGGGAAATGTCTATTACCCATAAATTGGAAGTCTAATACAACCTAAAAGGGATTGGATATGAACAAGGTTAGAAATATATGGCTAATACTCATTTAAAATAGAGCTCGTTGAGTGAGGACCAATTTGTCCGAAAATCCAAGGCTAACACCCCCTCCAAAAACCAAGTTCAATCATTTTTGGGGGAAAATGTCTATTACCCATAAATTTGAAGTCTAATACCAACTAAAAGGTATTGGATATGAACAAGGTTAGAAATCTAAGGCTAATAGTCATTTAAAATGGGGCTCGTCAAGTCAGGACCAATTTGTCCGAAAATCCAAGGCTAACACCCCCTCCAAAAACCAAGTTCAATCATTTTTGGGGGAAAAGTCTATTACCCATAAATTTGAAGTCTAATACCAACTAAAAGGGATTGGATATGAACAAGGTTAGAAATATAATGCTAATACTCATTTAAATGAGGCTCGTCGAATAAGGATCAATTTTTCCGAAAATCCAAGGCTAACACCCCCTCCAAAAACCAAGTTCTATCATTTTGGGGGAAAAAGTCTATTACCCATAAATTTGAAGTTTAATACCATCTAAAAGGTATTGTATATGAACTAGGTTAGAAATCTAAGGCTAATACTCATTTAAAATGGGGCTTGTCAAGTCAGGACCAATTTGTCTGAAAATCCAAGGCTAACACCCCCTCCAATAACCAAGTTCTATCATTTTGGGGGAAAATGTCTATTACCCATAAATTTGAAGTCTAATACCAACTAAAAGGTATTGGATATGAACAAGGTTAGAAATCTAAGGCTAATACTCATTTAAAATGGGGCTCGTCGAGTCAGGACCAATTTGTCCGAAAATCCAAGGCTAACACCCCCTCCAAAAACCAAGTTCTATCATTTTGGGGGGAAAAGTCTATTACCCATAAATTTGAAGTCTAATACCAACTAAAAGGGATTGGATATGAACAAGGTTAGAAATAGAATGCTAATACTCATTTAAATTAGGCTCGTCGAATAAGGATCAATTTGTCCGAAAATCCAAGGCTAACACCCCCTCCAAAAACCAAGTTCTATCATTTTGGGGGGAAAAGTCTATTACCCATAAATTTGAAGTCTAATACCAACTAAAAGGGATTGGGTATGAACAAGGTTAGAAATCTAAGGCTAATACTCATTTAAAATGGGGCTCGTCAAGTCAGGACCAATTTGTCTGAAAATCCAAGGCAAACACCCCCTCCAAAAACCAAGTTCTATTAGTTTGGGGCAAAATGTCTATTACCCACAAATTTGAAGACTAATACCAACTAAAAGGGATTGGATATGAACAAGGTTAGAAATCTAAGGCTAATACTCAATTAAAATGGGGCTCGTCGATCAGGGACCAATTTGTCCGAAAATCCAAGGCTAACACCCCCTCCAAAAACCAAGTTCTATCATTTTGGGGGAAAAAGTCTATTACCCATAAATTTGAAGTTTAATACCATCTAAAAGGTATTGTATATGAACTAGGTTATAAATCTAAGGCTAATACTCATTTAAAATGGGGCTTGTCAAGTCAGGACCAATTTGTCTGAAAATCCAAGGCTAACACCCCCTCCAAAAAACCAAGTTCTATCATTTTTGGGGGAAAATGTCTATTACCCATAAATTTGAAGTCTAATACCAACTAAAAGGTATTGGATATGAACAAGGTTAGAAATCTAAGGCTAATACTCATTTAAAATGGGGCTCGTCGAGTCAGGACCAATTTGTCCGAAAATCCAAGCCTAACACCCCCTCCAAAAACCAAGTTCTATCATTTTGGGGGGAAATGTCTATTACCCATAAATTTGAAGTCTAATACAACCTAAAAGGGATTGGATATGAACAAGGTTAGAAATATATAGCTAATACTCATTTAAAATAGAGCTCGTTGAGTGAGGACCAATTTGTCCGAAAATCCAAGGCTAACACCCCCTCCAAAAACCAAGTTCAATCATTTTTAGGGGAAAAGTCTATTACCCATAAATTTGAAGTCTAATACCAAAAAGAAGGGATTGGATATGAACAAGGTTAGAAATATAAGGCTAATACTCATTTAAATGGGGCTCGTCGAATAAGGATCAATTTGTCCGAAAATCCAAGCCTAACACCCCCTCCAAAAACCAAGTTCTATCATTTCGGGGGGAAAAGTCTATTACCCATAAATTTGAAGTCTAATACCAACTAAAAGGGATTGGATATGAACAAGGTTAGAAATATAAGGCTAATACTCATTTAAATGGGGCTCGTCGAATAAGGATCAATTTGTCCGAAAATCCAAGCCTAACACCCCCTCCAAAAACCAAGTTCTATCATTTCGGGGGGAAAAGTCTATTACCCATAAATTTGAAGTCTAATACCAACTAAAAGGGATTGTATATGAACAAGGTTAGAAATATAAGTCTAATACTCATTTAAAATAGGGCTCGTCGAGTGAGAACCAATTTGTCCGAAAATCCAAGGCTAACACGCCCTCCAAAAACCAAGTTCAATCATTTTTGTGGGAAAAGTCTATTACCCATAAATTTGAAGTCTAATACCAACTAAAAGGGATTGGATATGAACAAGGTTAGAAATCTAAGGCTAATACTCATTTAAAATGGGGCTCGTCGAGTCAGGATCAATTTGTCCGAAAATCCAAGGCTAACACCCCCTCCAAAAACCAAGTTCTATCATTTTGGGGGGAATAGTCTATTACCCATAAACTTGAAGACTAATACCAACTAAAAGGGAATGCATATGAACAAGGTTAGAAATCTAAGTCTAATACTCATTTAAAATGGGGCTCGTCGAGTTAGGACCAATTTGTCCGAAAATCCAAGGCTAACACACCCTCCAAAAACCAAGTTCTATCATTTTGGAGGGAAAAGTCTATTACCCATAAATTTGAAGTCTAATACCAACTAAAAGGGATTGGATATGAACAAGGTTATAAATCTAAGGCTAATACTCATTTAAAATGGGGCTCGTCGAGTCAGGACCAATTTGTCCGAAAATCCAAGGCTAACACCCCCTCCAAAAACCAAGTTCTATCATTTTGGGGGGAATAGTCTATTACCCATAAACTTGAAGACTAATACCAACTAAAAGGGAATGGATATGAACAAGGTTAGAAATCTAAGTCTAATACTCATTTAAAATGGGGCTCGTCGAGTTAGGACCAATTTGTCCGAAAATCCAAGGCTAACACCCCCTCCAAAAACCAAGTTCTATCATTTTGGGGGGAAAAGTCTATTACCCATAAATTTGAAGTCTAATACCAACTAAAAGGGATTGGATATGAACAAGGTTATAAATCTAAGGCTAATACTCATTTAAAATGGGGCTCGTCGAGTCAGGACCAATTTGTCCGAAAATCCAAGGCTAACACGCCCTCCAAAAACCAAGTTCTATCATTTTGGGGGGAATAGTCTATTACCCATAAACTTGAAGACTAATACCAACTAAAAGGGAATGGATATGAAAAAGGTTAGAAATCTAAGTCTAATACTCATTTAAAATGGGGCTCGTCGAGTTAGGACCAATTTGTCCAAAAATCCAAGGCTAACACCCCCTCCAAAAACCAAGTTCTATCATTTTTGGGGGGAAAAGTCTATTACCCATAAATTTGAAGTCTAATACCAACTAAAAGGGATTGGATATGAACAAGGTTAGAAATCTAAGGCTAATACTCATTTAAAATGGGGCTCGTCAAGTCAGGACCAATTTGTCTGAAAATCCAAGGCAAACACCCCCTCCAAAAACCAAGTTCTATTAGTTTGGGGCAAAATGTCTATTACCCACAAATTTGAAGACTAATACCAACTAAAAGGGATTGTATATGAACAAGGTTAGAAATCTAAGGCTAATACTCAATTAAAATGGGGCTCGTCCAGTCAGGACCAATTTGTCTGAAAATCCAAGGCTAACACCCCCTCCAAAAACCAAGTTCTATCATTTTAGGGGAAAAAGTCTATTACCCATAAATTTGAAGTTTAATACCATCTAAAAGGTATTGTATATGAACTAGGTTATAAATATAAGGCTAATACTCATTTAAAATGGGGCTTGTCAAGTCAGGACCAATTTGTCAGAAAATCCAAGGCTAACACCCCCTCCAAAAACCAAGTTCTATCATTTTGGGGGAAAATGTCTATTACCCATAAATTTGAAGTCTAATACCAACTAAAAGGTATTGGATATGAACAAGGTTAGAAATCTAAGGCTAATACTCATTTAAAATGGGGCTCGTCGAGTCAGGACCAATTTGTCCGAAAATCCAAGGCTAACACCCCCTCCAAAAACCAAGTTCTATCATTTTGGGGGGAAATGTCTATTACCCATAAATTTGAAGTCTAATACAACCTAAAAGGGATTGGATATGAACAAGGTTAGAAATATATGGCTAATACTCATTTAAAATAGAGCTCGTTGAGTGAGGACCATTTTGTCCGAAAATCCAAGGCTAACACCCCCTCCAAAAACCAAGTTCAATCATTTTTAGGGGAAAAGTCTATTACCCATAAATTTGAAGTCTAATACCAAAAAAAAGGGATTGGATATGAACAAGGTTAGAAATATAAGGCTAATACTCATTTAAATGGGGCTCGTCAAATAAGGAGCAATTTGTCTGAAAATCCAAGGCTAACACCCCCTCCAAAAACCAAGTTCTATCATTTCGGGGGGAAAAGTCTATTACCCATAAATTTGAAGTCTAATACCAACTAAAAGGGATTGGATATGAACAAGGTTAGAAATATAAGGCTAATACTCATTTAAATAGGGCTCGTCGAATAAGGATCAATTTGTCCGAAAATCCAAGCCTAACACCCCCTCCAAAAACCAAGTTCTATCATTTCGGGGGGAAAAGTCTATTACCCATAAATTTAGAGTCTAATACCAACTAAAAGGGATTGGATATGAACAAGGTTAGAAATATAAGTCTAATACTCATTTAAAATAGGGCTCGTCGAGTGAGAACCAATTTGTCCGAAAATCCAAGGCTAACACGCCCTCCAAAAACCAAGTTCAATCATTTTTGTGGGAAAAGTCTATTACCCATAAATTTGAAGTCTAATACCAACTAAAAGGGATTGGATATGAACAAGGTTAGAAATCTAAGGCTAATACTCATTTAAAATGGGGCTCGTCGAGTCAGGACCAATTTGTCCGAAAATCCAAGGCTAACACCCCCTCCAAAAACCAAGTTCTATCATTTTGGGGGGAATAGTCTATTACCCATAAACTTGAAGACTAATACCAACTAAAAGGGAATGGATATGAACAAGGTTAGAAATCTAAGTCTAATACTCATTTAAAATGGGGCTCGTTGAGTTAGGACCAATTTGTCCGAAAATCCAAGGCTAACACCCCCTCCAAAAACCAAGTTCTATCATTTTGGGGGGAAAAGTCTATTACCCATAAATTTGAAGTCTAATACCAACTAAAAGGGATTGGATATGAACAAGGTTATAAATCTAAGGCTAATACTCATTTAAAATGGGGCTCGTCGAGTCAGGACCAATTTGTCCGAAAATCCAAGGCTAACACCCCCTCCAAAAACCAAGTTCTATCATTTTGGGGGGAATAGTCTATTACCCATAAATTTGAAGACTATTACCAACTAAAAGGGAATGGATATGAACAAGGTTAGAAATCTAAGTCTAATACTCATTTAAAATGGGGCTCGTCGAGTTAGGACCAATTTGTCCGAAAATCCAAGGCTAACACGCCCTCCAAAAACCAAGTTGAATCATTTTTGGGGGAAAAGTCTATTACCCATAAATTTGAAGTCTAATACCAACTAAAAGGGATTGGATATGAACAAGGTTATAAATCTAAGGCTAATACTCATTTAAAATGGGGCTCGTCGAGTCAGGACCAATTTGTCCGAAAATCCAAGGCTAACACCCCCTCCAAAAACCAAGTTCTATCATTTTTGGGGGGAAATGTCTATTACCCATAAATTTGAAGTCTAATACCAACTAAAAGGGATTGGATATGAACAAGGTTAGAAATATAAGGCTAATACTCATTTAAAATGGGGCTCGTCGAGTGAGAACCAATTTGTCCGAAAATCCAAGGCTAACACGCCTCCAAAAACCAAGTTCAATCATTTTTTGGGGGAAAAGTCTATTACCCATAAATTTGAAGTCTAATACCAACTAAAAGGGATTGGATATGAACAAGGTTAGAAATCTAAGGCTAATACTCATTTAAAATGGGGCTCGTCGAGTCAGGGACCAATTTGTCCGAAAATCCAAGGCTAACACCCCTCCAAAAACCAAGTTCTATCATTTTCGGGGGAATAGTCTATTACCCATAAATTTGAAGTCTAATACCAACTAAAAGGTATTGGATATGAACAAGGTTAGAAATCTAAGGCTAATACTCATTTAAAATGGGGCTCGTCGAGTCAGGACCAATTTGTCCGAAAATCCAAGGCTAACACCCCTCCAAAAACCAAGTTCTATCAATTTTGGGGGAAAATGTCTATTACCCATAAATTTGAAGACTAATACCAACTAAAAGGGATTGGATATGAACAAGGTTAGAAATCTAAGGCTAATACTCATTTAAAATGGGGCTCGTCGAGTTAGGACCAATTTGTCCGAAAATCCAAGCCTAACACCCCCTCCAAAACCAAGTTCAATCATTTTTGGGGGGAAAACCTATTACTCATAAATTTGAAGTCTAATACCAAATAAAAGGGATTGGATATGAACAAGGTTAGAAATATAAGGCTAATACTCATTTAAATGGGGCTCATCGACTAAGGATCAATTTGTCCGAAAATCCAAGCCTAACACCCCCTCCAAAAACTAAGTTCTATCATTTCGGGGGGAAAAGTCTATTACCCATAAATTTGAAGTCTAATACCAACTAAAAGGGATTGGATATGAACAAGGTTAGAAATATAAGTCTAATACTCATTTAAAATAGGGCTCGTCGAGTGAGAACCAATTTGTCCGAAAATCCAAGGCTAACACGCCCTCCAAAAACCAAGTTCAATCATTTTTGTGGGAAAAGTCTATTACCCATAAATTTGAAGTCTAATACCAACCTAAAAGGGATTGGATATGAACAAGGTTAGAAATCTAAGGCTAATACTCATTTAAAATGGGGGCTCGTCGAGTCAGGACCAATTTGTCTGAAAATCCAAGGCTAACACCCCCTCCAAAAACCAAGTTCTATCATTTTTGGGGGAAAAGTCTATTACCCATAAATTTGTAGTCTAATACCGACTAAAAGGGATTGGATATGAACAAGGTTAGAAATATAAGGCTAATACTCATTTAAAATGGGGCTCGTCGAGTCAGGACCAATTTGTCCGAAAATCCAAGGCTAACACCCCCCTCCAAAAACCAAGTTCTATCATTTTCGGGGGAATAGTCTATTACCCATAAATTTGAAGTCTAATACCAACTAAAAGGTATTGGATATGAACAAGGTTAGAAATCTAAGTCTAATACTCATTTAAAATGGGGGCTCGTCCCAAAGTCAGACCAATTTGTCCGAAAATCCAAGGCTAACACCCCTCCAAAAACCAAGTTCTATCATTTTGGGGGAAAATGTCTATTACCCATAAATTTGAAGACTAATACCAACTAAAAGGGATTGGATATGAACAAGGTTAGAAATCTAACGCTAATACTCAATTAAAATGGGGCTCGTGAAGTCAGGACCAATTTGTCCGAAAATCCAAGGCTAACACCCCCTCCAAAAACCAAGTTCTATCATTTTGGGGGGAAAAGTCTATTACCCATAAATTTGAAGTTTAATACCAATTAAAAGGGATTGGATATGAACAAGGTAAGAAATATAAGGCTAATACTCATTTAAAATAGGGCTCGTCGAGTGAGGACCAATTTGTCCGAAAATCCAAGCCTAACACCCCCTCCAAAAACCAAGTTCAATCATTTTTGGGGGAAAAGTCTATTACCCATAAATTTGAAGTCTAATACCAACTAAAAGGGATTGGATATGAACAAGGTTAGAAATATAATGCTAACACTCATTTAAATGAGGCTCGTCGAATAAGGATCAATTTGTCCGAAAATCCAAGGCTAACACCCCCTCCTAAAACCAAGTTCTATCATTTTGGGGGGAAAAGTCTATTACCCATAAATTTGAAGTCTAATACCAATTAAAAGGGATTAGATATGAAAAAGGTTAGAAATCTAAGTCTAATACTCATTTAAAATGGGGCTCGTCGAGTCAGGACCAATTTGTCCGAAAATCCAAGCCTAACACCCCTCCAAAAACCAAGTTCTATCATTTTTGGGGAAAAAGTCTATTACTCATAAATTTGTAGTCTAATACCGACTAAAAGGGATTGGATATGAACAAGGTTAGAAATATAAGGCTAATACTCATTTAAAATGGGGCTCGTCGAGTCAAGACCAATTTGTCCGAAAATCCAAGGCTAACACGCCTCCAAAAACCAAGTTCAATCATTTTTGGGGGAAAAGTCTATTACCCATAAATTTGAAGTCTAATACCAACTAAAAGGGATTGTATATGAACAAGGTTAGAAATCTAAGGCTAATACTCTTTTAAAATGGGGCTCGTCGAGTCAGGACCAATTTGTCCGAAAATCCAAGGCTAACACCCCCTCCAAAAACCAAGTTCTATCATTTTCGGGGGAATAGTCTATTACCCATAAATTTGAAGTCTAATACCAACTAAAAGGTATTGGATATGAACAAGGTTAGAAATCTAAGGCTAATACTCATTTAAAATGGGGCTCGTCGAGTTAGGACCAATTTGTCCTAAAATCCAAGCCTAACACCCCCTCCAAAACCAAGTTCAATCATTTTTGGGGGGAAAACCTATTACTCATAAATTTGAAGTCTAATACCAAATAAAAGGGATTGGATATGAACAAGGTTAGAAATATAAAGCTAATACTCATTTAAATGGGGCTCATCGAATAAGGATCAATTTGTCCGAAAATCCAAGCCTAACACCCCCTCCAAAAACTAAGTTCTATCATTTCGGGGGGAAAAGTCTATTACCCATAAATTTGAAGTCTAATACCAACTAAAAGGGATTGGATATGAACAAGGTTAGAAATATAAGTCTAATACTCATTTAAAATAGGGGCTCGTCGAAAGTGAGAACCAATTTGTCCGAAAATCCAAGGCTAACACCCCCTCCAAAAACCAAGTTCTATCATTTTGGGGGGAAATGTCTATTACCCATAAATTTGAAGTCTAATACAACCTAAAAGGGATTGGATATGAACAAGGTTAGAAATATATGGCTAATACTCATTTAAAATAGAGCTCGTTGAGTGAGGACCATTTTGTCCGAAAATCCAAGGCTAACACCCCCTCCAAAAACCAAGTTCAATCATTTTTAGGGGAAAAGTCTATTACCCATAAATTTGAAGTCTAATACCAAAAAAAAGGGATTGGATATGAACAAGGTTAGAAATATAAGGCTAATACTCATTTAAATGGGGCTCGTCAAATAAGGAGCAATTTGTCTGAAAATCCAAGGCTAACACCCCCTCCAAAAACCAAGTTCTATCATTTTCGGGGGAAAAGTCTATTACCCATAAATTTGAAGTCTAATACCAACTAAAAGGGATTGGATATGAACAAGGTTAGAAATATAAGGCTAATACTCATTTAAATAGGGGCTCGTCGAATAAGGATCAATTTGTCCGAAAATCCAAGCCTAACACCCCCTCCAAAAACCAAGTTCTATCATTTTCGGGGAAAAGTCTATTACCCATAAATTTAGAGTCTAATACCAACTAAAAGGGATTGGATATGAACAAGGTTAGAAATATAAGTCTAATACTCATTTAAAATAGGGCTCGTCGAGTGAGAACCAATTTGTCCGAAAATCCAAGGCTAACACGCCCTCCAAAAACCAAGTTCAATCATTTTTGTGGGAAAAGTCTATTACCCATAAATTTGAAGTCTAATACCAACTAAAAGGGATTGGATATGAACAAGGTTAGAAATCTAAGGCTAATACTCATTTAAAATGGGGCTCGTCGAGTCAGGACCAATTTGTCCGAAAATCCAAGGCTAACACCCCCTCCAAAAACCAAGTTCTATCATTTTGGGGGGAATAGTCTATTACCCATAAACTTGAAGACTAATACCAACTAAAAGGGAATGGATATGAACAAGGTTAGAAATCTAAGTCTAATACTCATTTAAAATGGGGCTCGTTGAGTTAGGACCAATTTGTCCGAAAATCCAAGGCTAACACCCCCTCCAAAAACCAAGTTCTATCATTTTGGGGGGAAAAGTCTATTACCCATAAATTTGAAGTCTAATACCAACTAAAAGGGATTGGATATGAACAAGGTTAGAAATATAAGGCTAATACTCATTTAAATAGGGGCTCGTCGAATAAGGATCAATTTGTCCGAAAAATCCAAGCCTAACACCCCCTCCAAAAACCAAGTTCTATCATTTCGGGGGGAAAAGTCTATTACCCATAAATTTAGAGTCTAATACCAACTAAAAGGGATTGGATATGAACAAGGTTAGAAATATAAGTCTAATACTCATTTAAAATAGGGGCTCGTCGAGTGAGAACCAATTTGTCCGAAAATCCAAGGCTAACACGCCCTCCAAAAACCAAGTTCAATCATTTTTGTGGGAAAAGTCTATTACCCATAAATTTGAAGTCTAATACCAACTAAAAGGGATTGGATATGAACAAGGTTAGAAATCTAAGGCTAATACTCATTTAAAATGGGGCTCGTCGAGTCAGGACCAATTTGTCCGAAAATCCAAGGCTAACACCCCCTCCAAAAACCAAGTTCTATCATTTTGGGGGGAATAGTCTATTACCCATAAACTTGAAGACTAATACCAACTAAAAGGGAATGGATATGAACAAGGTTAGAAATCTAAGTCTAATACTCATTTAAAATGGGGCTCGTTGAGTTAGGACCAATTTGTCCGAAAATCCAAGGCTAACACCCCCTCCAAAAACCAAGTTCTATCATTTTGGGGGGAATAGTCTATTACCCATAAATTTGAAGACTATTACCAACTAAAAGGGAATGGATATGAACAAGGTTAGAAATCTAAGTCTAATACTCATTTAAAATGGGGGCTCGTCGAGTTAGGACCAATTTGTCCGAAAATCCAAGGCTAACACGCCCTCCAAAAACCAAGTTGAATCATTTTTGGGGGAAAAGTCTATTACCCATAAATTTGAAGTCTAATAACAACTAAAAGGGATTGGATATGAACAAGGTTATAAATCTAAGGCTAATACTCATTTAAAATGGGGCTCGTCGAGTCAGGGACCAATTTGTCCGAAAATTCAAGGCTAACACCCCCTCCAAAAACCAAGTTCTATCATTTTGGGGGAAATGTCTATTACCCATAAATTTGAAGTCTAATACCAACTAAAAAGGGATTGGATATGAACAAGGTTAGAAATATAAGGCTAATACTCATTTAAAATGGGGCTCGTCGAGTGAGAACCAATTTGTCCGAAAAATCCAAGGCTAACACGCCCTCCAAAAACCAAGTTCAATCATTTTTGGGGGGAAAAGTCTATTACCCATAAATTTGAAGTCTAATACCAACTAAAAGGGATTGGATATGAACAAGGTTAGAAATCTAAGGCTAATACTCATTTAAAATGGGGCTCGTCAAGTCGGGACCAATTTGTCCGAAAATCCAAGGCTAACACCCCCTCCAAAAACCAAGTTCTATCATTTTTCGGGGGGAATAGTCTATTACCCATAAATTTGAAGTCTAATACCAACTAAAAGGTATTGGATATGAACAAGGTTAGAAATCTAAGGCTAATACTCATTTAAAATGGGGCTCGTCGAGTCAGGGACCAATTTGTCCGAAAAATCCAAGGCTAACACCCCTCCAAAAACCAAGTTCTATCATTTTCGGGGGAATAGTCTATTACCCATAAATTTGAAGTCTAATACCAACTAAAAGGTATTGGATATGAACAAGGTTAGAAATCTAAGGCTAATACTCATTTAAAATGGGGCTCGTCGAGTCAGGACCAATTTGTCCGAAAATCCAAGGCTAACACCCCCTCCAAAAACCAAGTTCTATCATTTTGGGGGAAAATGTCTATTACCCATAAATTTGAAGACTAATACCAACTAAAAGGGATTGGATATGAACAAGGTTAGAAATCTAAGGCTAATACTCATTTAAAATGGGGCTCGTCGAGTTAGGACCAATTTGTCCGAAAATCCAAGCCTAACACCCCCTCCAAAACCAAGTTCAATCATTTTTGGGGGGAAAACCTATTACTCATAAATTTGAAGTCTAATACCAAATAAAAGGGATTGGATATGAACAAGGTTAGAAATATAAGGCTAATACTCATTTAAATGGGGCTCATCGACTAAGGATCAATTTGTCCGAAAATCCAAGCCTAACACCCCCTCCAAAAACTAAGTTCTATCATTTCGGGGGGAAAAGTCTATTACCCATAAATTTGAAGTCTAATACCAACTAAAAGGGATTGGATATGAACAAGGTTAGAAATATAAGTCTAATACTCATTTAAAATAGGGGCTCGTCGAGTGAGAACCAATTTGTCCGAAAAATCCAAGGCTAACACGCCCTCCAAAAACCAAGTTCAATCATTTTTTGTGGGAAAAGTCTATTACCCATAAATTTGAAGTCTAATACCAACCTAAAAGGGATTGGATATGAACAAGGTTAGAAATCTAAGGCTAATACTCATTTAAAATGGGGCTCGTCGAGTCAGGGACCAATTTGTCTCGAAAATCCAAGGCTAACACCCCCTCCAAAAACCAAGTTCTATCATTTTTTGGGGGGAAAAGTCTATTACCCATAAATTTGTAGTCTAATACCGACTAAAAGGGATTGGATATGAACAAGGTTAGAAATATAAGGCTAATACTCATTTAAAATGGGGCTCGTCGAGTCAGGGACCAATTTGTCCGAAAATCCAAGGCTAACACCCCTCCAAAAACCAAGTTCTATCATTTTTCGGGGGAATAGTCTATTACCCATAAATTTGAAGTCTAATACCAACTAAAAGGTATTGGATATGAACAAGGTTAGAAATCTAAGTCTAATACTCATTTAAAATGGGGCTCGTCGAGTCAGGGACCAATTTGTCCGAAAATCCAAGGCTAACACCCCCTCCAAAAACCAAGTTCTATCATTTTTGGGGGGAAAATGTCTATTACCCATAAATTTGAAGACTAATACCAACTAAAAGGGATTGGATATGAACAAGGTTAGAAATCTAACGCTAATACTCAATTAAAATGGGGCTCGTGAAGTCGGGACCAATTTGTCCGAAAAATCCAAGGCTAACACCCCTCCAAAAACCAAGTTCTATCATTTTGGGGGGAAAAGTCTATTACCCATAAATTTGAAGTTTAATACCAATTAAAAGGGATTGGATATGAACAAGGTAAGAAATATAAGGCTAATACTCATTTAAAATAGGGGCTCGCCGAGTGAGGACCAATTTGTCCGAAAAATCCAAGCCTAACACCCCCTCCAAAAACCAAGTTCAATCATTTTTGGGGGAAAAGTCTATTACCCATAAATTTGAAGTCTAATACCAACTAAAAGGGATTGGATATGAACAAGGTTAGAAATATAATGCTAATACTCATTTAAATGAGGCTCGTCGAATAAGGATCAATTTGTCCGAAAAATCCAAGGCTAACACCCCTCCTAAAAACCAAGTTCTATCATTTTTGGGGGGAAAAGTCTATTACCCATAAATTTGAAGTCTAATACCAATTAAAAGGGATTAGATATGAAAAAGGTTAGAAATCTAAGTCTAATACTCATTTAAAATGGGGCTCGTCGAGTCAGGACCAATTTGTCCGAAAATCCAAGCCTAACACCCCCTCCAAAAACCAAGTTCTATCATTTTTGGGGAAAAAGTCTATTACTCATAAATTTGTAGTCTAATACCGACTAAAAGGGATTGGATATGAACAAGGTTAGAAATATAAGGCTAATACTCATTTAAAATGGGGCTCGTCGAGTCAAGACCAATTTGTCCGAAAATCCAAGGCTAACACGCCCTCCAAAAACCAAGTTCAATCATTTTTGGGGGAAAAGTCTATTACCCATAAATTTGAAGTCTAATACCAACTAAAAGGGATTGTATATGAACAAGGTTAGAAATCTAAGGCTAATACTCTTTTAAAATGGGGCTCGTCGAGTCAAGACCAATTTGTCCGAAAATCCAAGGCTAACACCCCCTCCAAAAACCAAGTTCTATCATTTTCGGGGGAATAGTCTATTACCCATAAATTTGAAGTCTAATACCAACTAAAAGGTATTGGATATGAACAAGGTTAGAAATCTAAGGCTAATACTCATTTAAAATGGGGCTCGTCGAGTTAGGACCAATTTGTCCTAAAATCCAAGCCTAACACCCCCTCCAAAAACCAAGTTCAATCATTTTTTGGGGGGAAAACCTATTACTCATAAATTTGAAGTCTAATACCAAATAAAAGGGATTGGATATGAACAAGGTTAGAAATATAAAGCTAATACTCATTTAAATGGGGCTCATCGAATAAGGATCAATTTGTCCGAAAATCCAAGCCTAACACCCCCTCCAAAAACTAAGTTCTATCATTTCGGGGGGAAAAGTCTATTACCCATAAATTTGAAGTCTAATACCAACTAAAAGGGATTGGATATGAACAAGGTTAGAAATATAAGTCTAATACTCATTTAAAATAGGGCTCGTCGAGTGAGAACCAATTTGTCCGAAAATCCAAGGCTAACACCCCCTCCAAAAACCAAGTTCTATCATTTTGGGGGGAAATGTCTATTACCCATAAATTTGAAGTCTAATACAACCTAAAAGGGATTGGATATGAACAAGGTTAGAAATATATGGCTAATACTCATTTAAAATAGAGCTCGTTGAGTGAGGACCATTTTGTCCGAAAATCCAAGGCTAACACCCCCTCCAAAAACCAAGTTCAATCATTTTTAGGGGAAAAGTCTATTACCCATAAATTTGAAGTCTAATACCAAAAAAAAGGGATTGGATATGAACAAGGTTAGAAATATAAGGCTAATACTCATTTAAATGGGGCTCGTCAAATAAGGAGCAATTTGTCGGAAAATCCAGGCTAACACCCCCTCCAAAAACCAAGTTTCTATCATTTCGGGGGAAAAGTCTATTACCCATAAATTTGAAGTCTAATACCAACTAAAAGGGATTGGATATGAACAAGGTTAGAAATATAAGGCTAATACTCATTTAAATAGGGCTCGTCGAATAAGGATCAATTTGTCCGAAAATCCAAGCCTAACACCCCCTCCAAAAACCAAGTTCTATCATTTCGGGGGGAAAAGTCTATTACCCATAAATTTAGAGTCTAATACCAACTAAAAGGGATTGGATATGAACAAGGTTAGAAATATAAGTCTAATACTCATTTAAAATAGGGGCTCGTCGAGTGAGAACCAATTTGTCCGAAAAATCCAAGGCTAACACGCCCTCCAAAAACCAAGTTCAATCATTTTTGTGGGAAAAGTCTATTACCCATAAATTTGAAGTCTAATACCAACTAAAAGGGATTGGATATGAACAAGGTTAGAAATCTAAGGCTAATACTCATTTAAAATGGGGCTCGTCGAGTCAGGACCAATTTGTCCGAAAATCCAAGGCTAACACCCCCTCCAAAAACCAAGTTCTATCATTTTGGGGGGAATAGTCTATTACCCATAAACTTGAAGACTAATACCAACTAAAAGGGAATGGATATGAACAAGGTTAGAAATCTAAGTCTAATACTCATTTAAAATGGGGCTCGTTGAGTTAGGACCAATTTGTCCGAAAATCCAAGGCTAACACCCCCTCCAAAAACCAAGTTCTATCATTTTGGGGGGAAAAGTCTATTACCCATAAATTTGAAGTCTAATACCAACTAAAAGGGATTGGATATGAACAAGGTTAGAAATATAAGGCTAATACTCATTTAAATAGGGCTCGTCGAATAAGGA